>JARFOC010000034.1:767535-800154 GCA_031763485.1 Osmoderma eremita
TCTACACTGTTAACGTTGAAAATATCGGAGTTCTCGATTTTAGGTCGGAAACTTTTATGTGGCCACGAGTGTACATTAGTATATGCGCATGCGACAAGCCGCTGCCTTTTTACCAATACAATCGGTATGTTTTAATACTCACTAAAGCAATTTAAAAGGAACTGCATATCTACTAACTAATTGCAGATGGAATCCAAAGCGCATTTAAGAAGATGTCAAAAACGGAAACATATTCGAACGCGAACATAAAAATTAGATGTCATGAAAGCGTCTTCGATGTTTAGTAGTCTGAAATAAACAAAAAAAGAATCTACATTCATCGAAGGTGGTGGCATTCGCATATAGAACAGGGAGTGCGGTAGCGACAATGCTCCCTGTCAATAGCTAATGCACTAAGTCATTAATCACGGGTCGCGAGAGCTGACACCCGAGCTCCGACCCGAGATAGCTCCCATCTGCCGATAATCACTTTCGCGTTATCTACCCTGTCTCTGCTGTTCCTCTCTTCTCGGCTGTCTGCACACACGGCACTCGGTGCGGCTTCCTCAATCACCTCCGCGCTGACAGAACGGGCGCGGAAAAAGTGCACCGCAAGACGTAGGAGCAGGCCAACCGAAAAGACAGCGCAAAAATTAAATGCCTCGTGCGATCATCGTTAGCGGTTTAAAAAAACGACTCCCTTTTTCAATGCTTTTCGCCGTACGCGGGTTCGGCTCAAACTAGACGAAGTCTAAACTCCGGCATTAGAGCTACGTGTTTTATTACGATCAGATGCTGTAGATCCTTCTTGGTAGGCTCTTTTCTATAATGGTGGTAGTTGATGACGTCCTGACTATCTATAGATTAAACATTTGCAAATCAGTCATATTTATCTTATTCACTTTATTTCATATGTTCCAAATCGAAACTGCAATAGGGGAAATACTAATCAATATACGGTACATTACACCTTAGTTACTTGCTTCTATCAGCGATCGATGAATGCTTAATGATTAGACTCTAAAACACGTAAGAGCTCGTTAACTACCTTAACACTACGTATATGTTTGGGCATTAACTATTATACTAAGAAAGTTAAAATAAATAAAAGTTATGGAGTTCTTGTATGATATTCACAAATACTTTCTTATTGCAAATGCCAAATATAATAAATTTATGTTAATGGATAATGCAACAGTAATTATTTGGCATTCTATAATAGGAGTAACTCTAAAATGCTTTAGTAACATTTTTGATTGTACAAGATAAGTAGCCATAGCTCCATAATTACAGTCTCTAACTAAATACATACTCTTGAAACATAACAAACAATTTAGGACTAGAGTAAGCATCCCAATCATCAAGAATGATCCACAAAATAAATTTTGGAAACGTAGGTACAGACAATTATACTCTCCAACATAACTTTTCATATAATAAAAATCATTTTTTGTAGTTTTTCACAGCGTCAAAGTGGCAAAGCAGTTCCACTAATGCAAATGTTTATACCGGTAAAAGTGATTGTAAATTTTATATAATGCAATACAATTCTCAATGTAATACCAAATAAATATACTCCAATTACACTCCATATTTTTAGCAAAATATTAATGTCCTCATAAAATCCTAGTGCACACATTCATAGGGATGTCAAATTATATGTATGTTAGAAATAGCCATGTTTCTGTGTACATTTTAAATTCTAAATATAAACTTCATAATTTGTGTAAAGAAACGACTACCTATTTCTATTTAAAAAAATCCCCTCGGTAACATAATTTATGACCTCTAATCAACAATTTCTCTTGATCCTTAGTAACTAGGAAAAGTCGATTTTAAATAGACATTTGATGTTCTTCGTGCATTTTGACCGTGTACATAATAAATATTTTTTTATTGGAGGAAATCTCGCTTATTAACTCGACAAGATCGAAAATATTTTCTGATGGATGGATACAAAAAATAAAACGCCCACGTGAAAAATTATTTCATAAACTGAAGCAAGTTTACATTTAATTGCATTTAATATCTTACGACACGAAATTTCTGAACTGAAAGTATTTATAGGAAGACATGGATAGATACTGCGCACAACATGCAGAATTAGAAATAGGACCAGATGGAAATGCGGTTTAACCGTAATGAATAAAAGCTTTTAATTATTGAATGTACATATGTATGTTAATTTATCCTACATAAAGATGACAAAATCCTGAATAATTCATTTATAAGACTAATACATAAATGATGGCAATTATATGCTGCACATTGCTAATTATTATTCCTCAAATACCCTTTTCTTACAATTAGATTGGTATTACAAATGTTGTTGTCAAAGATGTTTGACAAAGATATAATAAATGTGGCAAAATATGGTTGAGTGTGTAATGTGTTACAATGTAATAGTTTGTTACTCAAAATATTGCAACGATCTGATTGTTTGATTCGTATTTTCACCATGTGTTCTTTCCTATTTTACAAATATTCTATAACTTTCAGATCTACTAACAGCCCTTCGTGTTATGCATTTTTGTGATGTTCAAAATCTAATAACCTGTATTTGGTAGATATATTTACGCGCCTAATAATTAAATTGTTCAATTTACTCAGTCAGTAAATTGGGCATCTGTCCTTTCGATAAAATAATATTAATCAAAAACGCCAGGCGGTGACAATTGATGGGATTAAAATATGTTATTTTAATATTAAGAAAAAATATATAAATATATAACACTACATAAAAAGAGGAGGACACATCATAAATTAATAAGTCGAGGTAGATATTCGGAAAAGAATATAATATCCAATTAACTTCTTAGATCATGGTTACTGGGGCAGCCCCAGTGGTGGCACAGCTTTATGATATTTTCTTCATGGATTAATACCCTGTGAACAGAAGTTGGCATATAGTACTACCCGTCGGGGATTGCTCTTGCATAGTACCGGATTTGTTTCGGTTCAACAGGTTTCCCGCTACTCATAGTTTGAAAAATTATCTAAAATCTTTTGGTAAGATGTTCGTTTACCCCTGTTATATTTGCGCTACATGTGTAGTTAGCAAAGAACTTTCTAGCAGTGTTTCTACGATTAGAATTTCCGCTACCTTGACCAAGTTTATCGAGAACCAGTCCAAGCTTGCCTCAGATTTTCTTTTCTTGTTCTTCTTCGCTTCGAGCAGACCACTTTTTGGATTGTACATAAGTGATATGGAATATGTAAAATACATTCCATAAGTCTGATAAATTCGTAATAATCTTGGCGCAGTTTGTTTAAGTTAAATTATGAAGAGAAGTGTACATTCTTACCTATTATACAGAGTGTTTACGGTCTTGTGATTTTATTTTCAAGGGGTGATTAAACATCCTAAAATAACATCATTAACGTAAAAATATCTTAACATAACAATAGAGATATAAAAAAAAATGTAGTTTTTATTTTTTTGTATATGTACAATTTGATTTTAAGTTGATCGATTTGTATGTTACATCAAGTGAATGTAAACAAAGAACCCATACCTAAGATATTTTGATTTAGATTAGAATCAATCTGTCAGTTTGGCACACAACAATTCATAATATAAAACCTACCGTAAATGTTTGACAAATATATGATAGCCTAATATTGGTTCTGGTAGACTTAATTATTTGATATTACTTAATGTAGGTACTAGCAAATAATTCTATAGGAGCCTTTATAATTACCAATTTTGCTATTATTTAATGCAAAAATTGTTTCTGAAAGTATACTATGAATGAATTTATTACGAAACTTTTGTTAGTGAATTTTATAATGTCTAGGTAGTTAATGGTTTTACAAATCTCGACATAATTTCAGATAGTCCTCAAATTATTTTACCTGAGACATCACGGCATAACAATAAAATCTCATTAAAACACCGCGGCAAAGAATTATTTTAGCTTTTAAAACGCCGCGGGTTTCGTCGCAGAAGGCAGCGAGAGCGCGTCGCTTACTCGTCGCCTAATACGAGATTCGTTCAGGGTTCCAAGTTAAATCAACCCTTCATGTAAATTTCATGATATTTAATGCACCGCGCACTAATTAGGTTAGCATTGCTGCTGACGTTCCCGTCTCGTGTCTCCGAGGAGCAGCCAACAAGTTAAGCAAGCCATTTCCCCGTCTTCGACATCATTTGTTTTAAGGCAAATGGCTTCAAACAGATCCTCATTATAAGTTACCTAATGTTCATAAAATATGGACCAGTAATACTGACGGGGTGGCCTCCATAATCCCATGTTGTTACCGGATACAAGGATAATGCGGTTAACCCTTCCAGTACTAGGGGTTCACAGGAGGCGACCCTTTGACATTATCTCTATTAGGGCAAATTGTTATGCATTTTTTATATTACAAATGCCTAAATGGGCTCCACTTTAAGTTTGTAAACTTAATTATGAAGCATCTATCTGTTTGTTTAGAAGCCGTATTATTTCTTGTATTTAGATGATTTCCTTTATGATATATCTCGTGGAAAACATTAAAAATATTAATTTTATGTAACTGATACAAAATATTTCTAGTTGCCTTTATACTTTATATGCAATTATTTCTATATTAGTGCACAATAGATTATATTTATTTCATATTAAATTTTTGCATCAAAATGTCAACTTCATTCGCAAACTGGACGCGTTATTAGTAACTAGGTTAAATGTAAATACGTCTATTTTCCCACAAGATCATTTCAACAGAGTTAGTAAATACTGCTAAATATAACTGATCAGGCTAAATTTATGTTCATTTAACGGCGGCATGTTTAATATTAAATTGAAGATTCCACTAAGGTTTCCTAACTGACTTCTTCCGTGAAGACAAGTTTGATTGCACTGCGGCTATGAGGAAGTGAATTTAGACGTCAAATTATATTTTAATACAGTTTGATAACTGTAAAGATGTCAAAAAAAAATAAAGAGGAATAGTAATACTATAAGCTATATATAGTTTCTTTCTTACCTACCTCATAAAATTTGTAAGTGCATATGTATGTAGGTATGGATTCGGGATATTCTAGATTACACTACAATAAAGCTTTACCTACTTGTTTGATAAATGGATCGAAGAATGTCTTGTACTAATAAAGAAAAATTAAATTCCAAAATATTCAAAAATAATGCCCAAGACGTCAGAAAATACATAGGTAACCCATTGATATACGAAAATATAACATGTAAATAATACCGCCGACATTATACACTGCCAAAAATTAAATGTACGCTTTCTACGCATTCAAATAAAAAAATCATTTATTAGTCTTTGGTCCGTTTCCAGTTGACGCATAGCATTGTGGAATTTCAAAAGATAAACAAGACATAGACGAAATAGCCGCAAAATTTCCTATTATAAATATTTGAAAATGGTTTAGCAGAACCAAGGCGTAAATAATACTGGAAAAATATTTATTTTTGAAAATTAAATGTCAGTCGGCTTTATTTTTCTCTCACAAACGTAAATGATGTAAATGTGTTAATGTTTAAGTATATATAACAAATTATTAATATATTTTTAGTTACTTTTTCCAGGGTATGACTAATGCTTTTATTTACAAATCTTGTTACAAAGAATACAATAATAAGAACTCTGTCCTTCTTACATCTTGTCTTGATGTTAAGTCGGTTAAGTTTTCTCAACGCAATGAGGCAAGTAATGATGTTGATTATTTTAAATTATTTAATACCACCATTATGCCAAAATATTTCTGTATTGAAAATAACTGTGGGGCTTCTAAATTCTTTATAAATTAATCTTTGCTGTGAATAGTATTTTCATTATAAGCATTACAACCAGTTTCACAGGAAAGGTATACACGAAAACAGATACAAGATGGAGCCAGACATGAAGTTGGAGTCGTTGGTCGGCGCCCTAGGGCCAAACCCAATCACCTTTCGGGCAATATGTATAACATTTAGTTAATAGTAAAAGTTCATCATCTTACTGTACCATCATTTATTGTACCACCGTTTAGTAGAATACTTCAAATGCTATCCTAACACCATTACTACTCATATTTGAGAAAAGTATTATGTGTCAATTAACAAAAATATAATCAGCGAAGGAGGATTTAATAGAGGCGCGGATGATTGTGTTAAAATCCGCGATTTGTGACCGTTTCAGGCGTTTCACAAAATTTTCGCCTTTCGGGCGGGAAGTGAATGTGTTTTTAAATTCTAGCTTCGTGCGTTGATTTTATATTTTACAGGAAATAGGGAAAATTAAAACAAAAAAGTACTTTTAACTCTATGTAGAGTAACGTTTAGATAATCTCAATGTTATACAACACTTAATTAAAATTAAAAGCAAATGTATCTATAATTTTACAATATATTTCAGCTTCTCCAATGTGCCACTAAGATTTTGTTTATTTTGAATTAGGTCACTTACAACTATTGTTAACTGCCTATCTAATTCATAGTATTTTTTGCTCTTTTAGGGGTACTTATGCACACAGAAAGTTGCAGGAAAACAGTATTATAATAGTGCATTTCTTCCTGAAGAACATTCATTAATTCAAATATATTGGGATGTACTTTTCCGATCTGTCTGTTAAGTCTGTTATGCCATCCTTCACAGAATTTGTAGTCCGATGACGTTCCCCATCGCAAGTCCATATTCGGTGAGAATTATCAATCCATTGATCAACAAAATAATCGTTAAATTTAGCAATGGCTTCATCGGTAGGAGAATTTTCCGTTATACAGAGCCAACCATTTGTAACTTTATCTTCTAGCAGATGAGCTAATGCAGCACACTTCCTTATGTGGTTTCTTACTTCCTCGTTTTCCTTATATAGGTAAGTTTGTTAGACCTAAATCTTGTACTTTACGCCAAAGGTCTTGATTAAAATGAATGTTAGATCCTTTGATAACTGTAGCCGGAAAAACTTCTTCTTAAGTATTAATTGCGGCAACTTCAAAATCCAAAATATATTTTTTCTGGTAAGAAATTCTTGATTTTATTTTTTAATAAGAACAAAAATCGTTTATACGTGGCCTCTTTCTTGTCGGGTAGCAGGGCATATACGGCAGAACTGATGTTTGTTCTTTCTTCTGTACTACCAATATCCACATGAATTGTATATAATTAGCAAAACATTGAACTATAGCTTTTAAAAGTCCCATCGAATAGAAAGCAAGAACCTCCTGCTAATAAATTACCTCCGTCAATTGCAAATACAAGAATCCATACCATGGTCAATTATGACATAGTCTTTCATAAATTCGGGGACTTCTATATCTCCCCGTTTTTTCGGAAGCAAGCTAATACCTAGCGATTTATGTCGCTCATTATATAATGCATATTTCACTGAAGTAAAGTGTGGAATATTTGTAACGAAATCCAAACCTCTGTCCTTAGCAACCATCATCCCTTGCTGATATATTTGCGATACTGGTCTCATTTCTCCTCTTGCTCTCTTTTTGGCTTTAGATAAACACTTATCGACTTCATTTTTCTTTTCAATATCTAGAACACAGTTTAGGCTTTTCCACTTATAACTTTTGATTTTGCTCCTGGGCAGTTCCTGTTTATGCAAATCCATCGAAGAATTAAGTTTTTGTTCTTTGCTTTTAAGTTGAACTATATCCAGAGTACAGGATGACTGGTTTTCCAAAAAAAAATCCTGATTAACTTTCACCATAAGAAAACGTTTGTGGCAATTCGAAATGCAGGATAATTCCGCTGATCAATAAATCCGTATCAATCCACATTCCGTCAACCATCAAGTCATTCTCTTGTATTTAATCACAAAAAAAACCTCATAAACAGACTGACTCAGCGTTTTATTTATTTCTTTTTTTTTAGGTAAGCCAAGAAATTCTAATGGAAGGTGATAACCTATCAAATAGTACGTATTACTTCATTGTTTAACATTTTATTATGGTTATTTATGGTTTTATTAAAACCAAACTATAACGAGAACGTTAAAGTATTTGTTACAACACTTTTATTTTATTGTTGATACCATTAATTTCTACACAAAAATTTTAATAACTTCTATTTCAACATTTATAATTAGCATTATTAATATGCACATAATAATGTAAATAAAAAAAACTGTTAAACCAGTCTTAATTCGTTGCAAACAAAACACTTATGACCAGCATAAAAATCTAGTGGAAAGCAGTTTTTATAGCCGTCACAAATTCCATTTATTTGTTAGTTAATGTCAATGAAGTGCAAAAACTACTAGATTGGAAATAGACAAAGTTATATTTATTTTTCAAATTATTGGGAATTTTAGTGAGACATTTCTTCGGTTGTCCACAATCTAACTTTTCAAATAGGGATATAATCTACTTACGATAACAGGCGAGGTAGGCAATAACCACTAAAATCCAAATCACCAACGTGTAATCCTCAATACCCAAATCTGTGAACTGTCCTTTCAGGGAACGATATGACGAAATTTTTGTTTTGAGTAGATGTAAACGAAAGTTTGGCAAAATAGTAATGACATTTATTAATAACAGAGCCCGTCCTCTATCCGGCTATATCAATATTATAACAGGAATTTGATTCGTACAAGCATAGTGAGCAAATTGCTATAACATTTTACTTGAGAATCTTCCTAGTAGAGGACTGCATAATGTTAGATGCTAAGTGTAAGAATTCATTAACTTGCTTCGTTAATTGCCTGCGATAATTAGTACGCAATACTATCAAATCCCTTCAATTCTTTCCCTTCTTTGTCATCTCACCTAATCAATTTTTTATACGTACCTAAGTATATTAACTTGTACAGTGTAGTATCAATAGAATGAAATGCACGGAATACGTTTTGTTTAATTGTACCATTTCAAGCGTGTTCTTCATAATAAAACAGCAGGAATCATAACTACATTTAGTATTATGCTTGTTTAGTTAGGGGGTAGCGTTCCCTTGTTCATGTTGGCTTACTTTTAATCAAAGAAAATGAACACATAAACGAAGTCTACATGGATATTTAAATATATCTGTCTCTAATTCCTATCTCCAAATAAAGTACGTTGTATTATACGATATCTTTATTATCAGTAAGTTGTTTAAAATTTATTCCCATTATAATAGTTCTTTTTCTGGTAAGTGTTTATATAACCTATTAAATGACCATTTTCAATAGTTATGTCAAATTTGAAGTATCTGTGGGACAGGCAAAAATGATGCAACAAATTACTCTTTGTTAATATTTTTGTAAAATACCCCAAATACCACAAAGATGCCTTATCATATTTACCCAGCTGAAATATCAGGCAAAAATACACAACATGTGTAGTTGTTCCGCCTCGTCACGTGCACATCCTTTTGTTTACAACATGTTCAATCTGAGTTCATTTTGTGCGCGACAATAGTAGACCAACATTCATAGTTTATACCAAATTTTATTCATTTTACAACCTGACAGTGCTGTAAAGAGTAACAATAATTGTTTTTAACTAAGAGAATCATACCAAAAGGTATTCCAATAACAACTGAATTAAAGGCAAAAGTAATCACTGCATATTTGAGAAATGAAAGACAGTGTGATATTGCGAGAAGATTTGAAATAAAATCTTACAACGTATCAAAAATGATAAAAAACTACAATGATAGGGGACACATAGAAAGTATTTCTAAGCTCGAGCGTCCTAGGAAAACGTCCTTTATTACTGACAGACTAATACTACGTACTAGTTGAAATGATCCATGGGATATCTGCACCGCAAATAAAGACATATTCATAATTTAAAAGTTAGTAGCAGAAGCATTCAAAGAAGATTACTAGAAGCTATTTTCCACAAGACCGGCATAGAAACCGCTAATTAGTAAGAAAAATAGAAACGCGCGTCTAGAATTTGCTAGACAGCATATTACGTGGACGGCAAATGCCGGAAAAAAAGTGCTTTCCAGTGAGCAAATTTAATCTATTTAAATCAGACGGCAAAATACACAACAGCTACTGTGAAGCACGGTGGTGGTGGTGTTATGCTTTGAGGATGTTTTTTTGCATACGATATAGGGCCTCTACACTTCATATCATGGATCGTTATTATTATCGGGATATATTACAGGATGTTATGTTGCCTTATGCAGAGTGAGAGATGCCTCTGAGGTTTATATTCCAGCACGATAACGATCCAAAATTCTCGTTCGTGAAAGAGTGATTCGTGCAAAATAATATTTGCGCCATGAAATTTCCAGTTCAATCTCCCGACTTAAATCCCATAGAGCATCGATGGGAAAAGGTCGAGAGACGTATTCTTGGCCGCACATATCGCAATAAGGCTGAACTTACCGAAAACATTGAAAGAGTTTGAAAAAATATGGATGGTGGTGTTATTGGAGACTTAGTGGAGTCAATGCCTAAGAGATCTGCTGAAGTTATAAAACAAAAAGGTTTCGCAACTAAGTATTAGTTAATATTATAATAATTCCTTACTTTCTTTGTTGTTATTCATTGGTTTATGGAAAATTTATTTTCGTTGCTTTACTTTTGACGCACTAGCCATTGTAGAATAAATATATTTCCATTTTTAATGAGATTCATTTTCCGCTATTTTTTTTTAAATCTACATTAACATGGGACACAAGAATGTATTGAGTCATTTAAATAAGTAGGTACGGAAATCTTTGGTTTTTCAATAATAGTCTGTTAAACATGCTTGTTGCTCCATTTTTGTCCGACATTGTATATGGTAGACTATAAAAGTATTATAAAAACACGTCAAGATTTAATGTATAATATCAAGTTACCAAGATGATTAGTTGATATTGTTTGAGAGTGAATGTTTTGAATATATGTAAGTTAAAAATTTAATTTATATATCTATGTATATATCCGATTACTTAAAAAATATCCATTACCATACATTGTATATAATTCTTTGAAACATTTGAACTATAAAAACAATTTAGCACAGATTATTTTGTATTAGTTCTTCTGTGCTAGCGGTACATTGAAGACTTCCGAGAACTCATCCGCAATTGTTTATCACACACGTAAATAAGCAAGTTTCAAATTCCTGTCGATCAATTTGTTTAGGTTAAAGTCGTAACGCTTCTGTTACATTTTATATACGCAGCTTTAACTTCAAATAGGTCTTAGTATCATTTTAATGAAAACACTTTACCGTTTACCGCGCGATAAATATCCAAATAAATATGCAGATATTGTATATACAATATCATAAAGGACAACAGCTGCAGTAAGTAAGTGGAAGAACTCATTCGTACAGTCCACAATCGCAACCGAACGCATTCAAATTAACTGGCGCGAGATCTAGTCTCGCTCCCAATTAACTTTCAATAAATCTCGAGCAATCTAATTTATAACCGCCTTAATTTTGAACCACGTCACACCCTCAAACTCAGTCAAACACAATTAACAGACGATATAAACCCTAAAATACAGCATTACTCCGGACTGGATACATATATTCACATACGGATAGATTCAACCACATCGACAAATGTATAAAACCAAGGGAATGAGTGATGGGCACGTTCTTCGTGGCAATGAAATGTATTTCTGATGTTCCTGCGGTCATTGGACGTCCTCTATTGCCTTACCCGAACGTTGTGGCATAGATTTATTTATTAATTTAAAAGTGGGAAGCACTTAAAATTGCACCTAGATAAATTTCTTCACACGATCGGCGCCTCTCCAAGAGTATCGGTACTGTAAGCAAACGCTATATACGGACGTAAGAATACGTTGCACGCATTTACATACCACAAATTATTTAAGCCAACGTAATGAAAGAAGAAGGTTCTCTAAAATACCTCATTAATTTCAATAGATAGAGAATTCCAACGCGATCTGAATGAAGCAAACCAGCCAGTTGACCTTCAAATGAAGATAAAACTGTAATACTGACAATTCATAATGTTTGAAATTGAAGTTTATAGAAGTGCACGGTAACCTGGAGTAGTTATTCGTAATGCGCTTCGTTCGAGAAACACCCATTATTTTTTTAACGAGTTACAGCCTTAATTATGTAAATGCTTTTATCATAAAAAAAGTTTATATAAATATATAAGTAAACGTTTGACAAACAGAATTAATTTCGAAACAATGAATCAAACAAAAATTGAGGGAGATCAAAATTATTTTAATATTTACACAGAAAATATTTATTAAACATTTAAAAAAACATTTACTCAGAGAAAGGTTAGGAAAGAAATTTTTCTGCTTTTAAATATTTCCACTATACTTTGTAGTGAAACGTATTTTATTCTAAGGAAGTAGTAATATAATAAAAAGTAATTTGTTGTAGGAATATATATTTTCCTATAATAAAAGAATAAAAGTGCAGTATTATTATTTTTATTTAATTTATTTAATTGAACTACATTATTAATTTGTGTAGTAAGTTATACTATGGTTATATGTAAAAATTATTGCAAAAGATGAATGTAAAATGATAATAATATCTGGAACCTGGAACACATTTATGGTATAATTTCTTATATCACTCAGACAAAATATATTAAGTACATGATATTACTAATTTACCATAAATTGTGCTACTTTTATAGCACCCTAAATATATAAGGTTTGTTCGGACTTCCATTTCGATAATTGTTCCCGAATTTTAAATTATCGGTGTACTGCGCATGGCAGTTCAAATTCAAGTTATAAAATAATTCTGATGTTTGAGGTCCGGATTGAATGGAGAAGAAAAGTGATGACGTCAATTTGTTTTGTTTGGAAACCTACGCAGTGCTGCCAACAGCGTAAAATGATTAAAAGAATGATGTTTTTAACATTTTACGCTGTCTAGGTTTCCAAACAAAAGAAATAAGCTATTAATTATCTGCCATTCTGTTATTTACATGTGTTTGGATCTTTCTTTATATTGTGTTTATTTTCTATTTCAATAATTTAAGTATTTTTAAACCAAAAAAATTGTTTACATATTCTTTTCACATTTTGCCGTTGGTGAGACTGTGCAGGTTTCCAAACAAAATTTACGTCATACTTTTCTTCTCCATTGTCTCCACTTAAAATTTCAAATTACCGCGCCATATTGCTTACAAGCAAAATAATATAGCCTGTACCTGTAATCTATCTTCTTTCTTACTAGTTTTTTGGTTATTATTTGAGTTTACATATTACATTAGCAGAGTTTCTAGTTAATATATTTTATTACACATCTTTTAGTTATTTATTAATTATACTTATTTATAATCAAAGTGCCTGTGAATAGAAATGAAAATGCAGAAGATATAAAAAAAAATAAAATAAATTAAGTGGTGGGTGTACGTGCAGAAATAGTATTGGCGGTGAAACAAGAAAGAAGAATATGTGGAATGGACATTACTATTGGACCCTCTAATGCTCTAAAATATTTAAACAGCGTAAAATAACGCATACTCCCATATTATTAAATATAAGATAAATAAATATATGTGTCTAAAATACCAAGAAAAGTATTATAAACAACATTTATGAAAAAACACCTATTTTAAGATGCATCCATAACCTAAAAAGTATCTGTATTTTATTGAATTGTGACTCTTCTGTAGTTTTCCCACAATTATTTTACTATGAAAAGTTGTTTCCCTTTAACTCATTTACATAAAAAAAGATAGAAAAAAATAAGCGACCTATGTATATTATAATTATAGCATAGCCTTTTTCCGAAATTAAAATAAAAACAGAACCTAGCTTCTTCTTTTTATATACGGATCTGTTTAACACCTACTAGCACAATAGTGAACTACATTGTTCTTCAGCCTGTTGAACTAAAGTGAGCTTTCCAAGATGTGCAATTGGCATATTATATATGTTAGCCCATATTTGACAATTTAACGCCAATCAATACCAAAACTAATAACAAGCTAATCAATATGTTGTAACAATAATCGTATGATAATGCATACTGCATGGATTAATTATAGATTGTGTAATTACCCCCTTAAAACCCTCACAACTAATCCACATGCAGTAGAATTGAAGATTGATGCTTTTAACCTATAATATGACAATTATTGTTCATAGTATATTCAAATTATATTATGAATTATGATGCGCATGTCTCGTAGTATCTACTCATAACTTTAAGTACTTGCTCCCTAGCAAGAACTGATTGAACGGTTCTAGAACGGTTCTGAATTCGTAGTTCTGACGGGTCGCACGGGGAATTTGAAATACTGGAATTTCAAGTTCGAGTGAGAATTTCATTGCGCAAGCGCATTAATCAGAGAACCTCTCTGAACCGTAGGTCCGAACAAAGCTACAGTTTCACAATAGAATTAACTAAATAAACACACTGTTCGGATTACTCCTCCCGCACAAAGTATTAATTAATTCGGGAGGACATGTGTTTCGGGAATACATGGATTCCCATTATCAAGTCGAATAACCGTAAAGTTTACATATTATATTAGCAGAGTTTCTAGTTAATACACATTTTTTATTTATTTATTAATTATACTTACTTATAATCAAAATGTCTGTGAATACAAATGAAACTGCAATTAATTAATTAAATAATACTTTGTGCGGTAGGAGTAATCCGAACAGTGTGTTTATTGTGCTGCCCCACAGTCCGTGCAATCTTTACAGTTAACTAAAATTAGTAAAAAAATAAACACCACGGACGATAAAGGATCTTATTACATGCAGGTAGTCCTCTTGGAGGTATGCGCTACAGGAAACTCTGGACACAGCAAAAACACTCAAGAGTTGCCATAAGTCACTTAAATTTGCCAACTTGAATATTGGTAAAATAATAAAGTACTTTCAAAAATGTTGTGTTGAGACGTAATATTCACTTTTAATATTTACATATTTCATATGCAAAAATTGATTATATTTGCATCCATAAAATTTTTTTCCATTAATAAATATGTGTTGTTTTCATATGTTTAGGTTCCCTTCCGATATACATATATGACAGGTACTGCACATATTCTTGTAACACTCCCTAATAACGGGCATTTCTTTGAAAACGAATTGTGCCCGTTATACTAGGACTACCTGCAGTTCATACTATTATTGCACGGTGTCAATATTTGCTAAGTTTTCTCTCAGTATAAGCAAACCATTTATCATACGTGCGATATCGTTAATGTAAAACCCCAACCTTATCTTTGTTATCCAGTTACAAAAGGAAATATAGAAATGAACACCGGAGTCGGAAGATCACTGCAAACATTTACATCATTCTATGCGTCTTTCCGGAAACTTGTGGTGTCAGGAATTGTGAACATTTGCAGTGACCCCTTCGATTCTTATAATATCACGCATTGCGTACCTACTTTTGGTTATGAAATATAGTAAAAGAAAAAATGCACGCTAGCAGAGTGTGGAATATCGATAAATGTGTCTACATCAATTTCGGAAGATGTTAACTACTAGGTTTGAACATTTCCTTTTGTGTGTTGCGATAAAAATAAAGAGCGTTTAAGATCCTATATTAAAATGGCACATAGGTATGTTAATAAATGTTTTGGGGTAAAACCTTCAATAACTTGTATTTGTATTCAACAATTTGTATTGTTGAAATTCAGCATCGTATTAATTAAATAAAATTATTTTAAAAGAAACTTATCACAAAGCAAATTTGAAAGAAATCCCTAAAAAAATTTATAATTATTAAGCAATTTATATTTTTTATAGTAGTATTATAGAATGATTGCACCTCGCACAAGAGAACTAATTCCACAGTCCCAAATCACTTTTTAGATTTGGGTTAAGAAATTATCAAACAGAAGAGACTGTAGAATAACATACGTATGTACATTTTTAGATTTCAACTCATTGTTAGAGGGGAACAAAAATGTAGAAATTTGCAGGATTGCCAGAGATCACGAACTCCTATAAGACAAAAAAATTAATGAATTAATTATAATATATATCTGTTTCCTTACATATTATTGATATAACTGAATTAAAATTCGGTTTAATATACTGATACGAATAAATTAATAGTTCAATTCTATCCGACGTTGAAATAAAGAGAAAACAGGATAATGGCGGGTAAAAACTAATAATTGGTAGATATCTACGTCCGTGGGCTTTAGAATCAACATCTGCAAAGAAGCTTATAGCTTTATATCTTAAAGATGTATCTTATTTTGTGCATTTGATTTCTAAGTTAAAAATAGTTTTATTGCTTTTTTATAAAATATTAATTAACAAGAAGATCAATGTTTGTGCAGTAATGACCAAATTTTAGTGTTTCCCCTTACATTGAAACCATCTAGCTCGTTTCCTCAATCTTTTGCTGGACGTAAACTAAGTAAATGGCGAATTGATTTATCTTAATATAAATTAGTATTGTACTGAAAGATGGGTAATTAATAAAAAAAGTTTGATGTCTTTCCTATAAGGCTTTCAAATATATCAATATTAAAACGACATCTAAAAGAAGAATGTAAAAAAAGTATTAAATTTGTATGGTGTGGATTTCCGGATACTGCGTATTAGTATTAAATCTGTAATAAGTGGACCCAAAATAAGAGCTAATTGTTTTGGGAATCGTCCATAAAGATATTTTTCCTATCGTCAAGTACGGAATTTGTACAGTCTACAAAATATATTTAGATGTGGGACATACCCATACTGTATCTTCCCATAAAATGTTTTCAAGTGGGTATACAGTCAAATATAGTCAGGTGGCGCTCCAAAACAAGCGGCTCCGGCTATAGTACGGACATGCAGAGATCAGGCATGTCATTAATAACTGTTACATAATATACAAATATCGTCATTGTCTTGGACGGTGATCTGTAGGAGTCCCAGGAGAGACTCCGCCCTACACTGACTCCCCCTCCTTCCCGAACAATGCGAATCCAAAATGTTCCTTGGCGCGCTCTAGGAAACGTAGTCTGGGGTAACAGCCGCCAAAGGCACGGAACAATTTGCACGATGGGCGGGTTAAACACGTGGGCACGTGGGGAGGAACGAAGGCGTCACCCAGAAACCCACCGCTGGTGGGGAGAGATGTTGAGATTTCTGGACCTCGACAGACGCATCTCTGCATACGCAGCGTACGCACATGTGTCCAGAGTTCCCTGTAGCGCAAACCTCCAAGATTTACCGTGTATAGATGCAGACTCGTGGTGTAAAAAAGCGTGAATGTGAAAGAAGTGCTCGAATACCAGTTGCGGATGAAACGATTTGCGCGATGAGATTACAGATGTATGTGTGAGACAGTGCGCTGCGACCAATCAAAGTTCATGAAACAATAGGTGAGACTGGGGGTATTGCGCAAAGGGGTAGCAATAGCGGGCTAAAGGGTGCGCGCATCGTGTTTGTTAACGGTGTGTTGAAGACAGTAGTCGTGTGTGGACGAACATCACAGTGGCTACCGCACATTTCAGAGAGGTCCTAAACCAGGCGTCCTTACCGCCATGTGTTGACCTCCAATTATACGAGCATTTGCGGTGAGTAATGAGTTTTTAAAAAGAAATTCAAAAGCATTTCCATTTCCCTTTATGCGTCATTGTTTCGGCACATGACCCTTTTCTCTCCCTTCGACAATACAGGCAAAGAAAAGAGCAAGAACAAAAATCATTTTGAATGCTAATGCACTGTAATATATTTTTTTAAATAGAATAGGGTGAGCGAACAAATCTTAGCCCTATTATTTTGACAGTTGTCTTCTTATGTTCTCACATATCCTCAAAAATATTCAGCTTAACTAATTACCCAAATGTATTTCAAAAACGTTTTTTCCCTTGCTGTTTAGTAATTATAGGAATTAGTACCATAATTTGATGACTTCTAATTTAAATAAAGGCACATTCTTTTACTTCAAACATATCCACACATGCCTGTTATCACACGATTCTAAATCGCCTACTGTCATAGTTTATTCATGTTTAACTAAAGATATAAAGGTATAAGCTGTTTTACTCTCAATGCACAAACCCTTCACTCAAATGAATCAGTTATTTCCGGATTCTTGATTCCGCCAATAAAATACACAGAAGATTATTTGGCTAGAACATGCACACACATTTTATTTCCTCCAAGAAAAAAAATTGGATAAAATAACAATTCAGGCTACATAATATAATATTGATAACTGTACCAAGATAAATCATCTTTAACCGCAATAGTTCAAAGAAGAAATAAATTTTTACAAACACATCAACCTGCCGTGGGTAACTTTCTTAAGCTGTAGTGATACCGGCCGCGCCATCTGGTTATAAACAATGTTAACTGTCCTCCGGAACCAGTTTCCAGTATACGAACTAGCGTTTGGCCGCAAAGTTCATATAGAACTTTTTTTCTCCTTATTCCTATCGAGGTTGATATCTGGAGAATGAGAATTAATTTCTGTATTTTAGGGAAATATTTTTATGGCGTGATTATCTCATTTCCGAGATACGGCTATTTTTATTCGTGCTCGCGAGCAGAAGAAGAAATGTTTTCCTTAATTGAGCAACAATTTTGTAATATTCCCGTATCTGTCGTAATAATATGTGGAACATTATAGTTACGTATTTTAACTGTGCGGAGATAATGCAACGTTATTTTTTAAATTAAGAATTAATATGATTGGTATATTCTTCGGATATTACGGAAGCTAGATGTATAGCCAGTTTTAATGATAGTATCTAGTTAATATTTACGAGATTTATTAATTAATTCATTTATATCTATACCTGAAATACATCTGGCATAATTAAAGAATGTAAGAACTTGTGATTTCTTATCGGATTATTAATATTTCCTAATTTAAATATAGCTTTTTCATTTATGCCTGTGGATTATGTTTATTAAAATAGTCGCTTTATCCACTAAAAGCGTCGTTAATTTGCAATTGTATCGGATTACATTTCCCATAACTTCCTTATTCTCCTAAGCCCTTACTTTATTGCGTTTGCGCATTTCAATTTCCCTGTGTGAATCCTCCTCAATAACTGCGGTCCATCTTTACCGCGATGCTGATAGAATATATCCTACTGCGTTCGTTTATCTTAGCACGCGTGTTATTTGAAACTTTAATGTTCAGAAACTAGTTCCGAAATAGTACATGTACAACAAAACATTTGCCGCATATTTATAGTTCCACATGTTACGCGGCATGTGCCAGTAGTTGCTACGTACATGTGTACCCGCTCCCGACTTAAGTATCTTCCTATCTGTCTGTATTCATGTCAGAGAATTATAGAATTTGATTTGGTTTGGAGAATAATTTTAGTATGAGAGCTGATAAAATTTAAACATGTTATAACAGAAATATGTATGTTAATAAAAATATTATTTCTATTCTTTATCCATAAAGAAATGCCAATCTTCACAGATGAATAATTTCCCCTAATACCATCACAAACAGCTTAACTTATACTTCACATGTGGATTTCTTTTTTTTTTGTATTTATAAATTGAAAACAGTAATTTATAATAGTGATGAGTGTGTTGAAAAAATATATTTTAAGATTATGTTAATCTTTAATTTCCATAAGCATACATACGGTCCTTCCTTTTCTACAGAGCAGATGACATAATTCTATAAGCTTTATAATGTCCAATTTTGCCTGCTACTATTTATTTTCAATGCAAAATCGTCAATAATTCATACATTTAGCTTTTTTAATGTATTAATTAATCTTCTAATTTAGATTTGGATAAATTCAGAAACGCTGCGTCATCGTATAGAACAATTTAATTTGACAATTAATTTAGACTATTAAGTAAGTCTACAAAAGGACACAATGGTAAAATGTAAACGCCTAAACCTTCGGAATTTCGTGGGTGTATAAGACGCCTTTAATACCTACTTAGTGGACGATGTTCCTTTTTTATTGATTATTTATCTAAGCAGGCTTATGACTTCATTGGTCGAGCCGTTACATGTATCATTAATAAATCCCTAGAGTAGAAAAAAGGAAGAATCAACAGTAAAGACGTCTTTTATTCCTTTATTTATTTTATTCAGAATTTATTTGCATTAATTTGCGATAATTATGAAACAGGATCCGATTGCTTTTAGCGGTATGGTAGATTAATGATTTGTTTGCGCATTGTTTATATCGATAATATTTTTAGTATGATACAAAAAAAAAACATAATTAAGTGATCTAAATGAATGAAATTATTTTTCAAATATTGAGCGTAGTATTTGCAAATGTAGCGGTCACTGTTCTCTTGCAAAACTAGATAATCTAATTCTCAAATTTATAAAATGAAACTGGAATCATTAACCATCTATAAAAAATCACAAAAAAAACCTAATTTAAACATTATTACATTTCAAACAATTCCAGAATAATATGCGGCAAGGAATATTTGAATCAGATGCTTTTTTGTTTTATCTTAATGTATTCCCGAAGGTCCCCTGCATGTTCCATAACAAAACGGTTGCAGGCACAAGCACAAGAAAAACTTAAACCTTATTTTAATAAATAGCTTTTTTTTGCTTAATCTCCTTCTGGGCGAGCCAATTCATTTGGTCATTTTATGTAAATACAATAGAAATTTGGTAAAGAAAAATGTAATGTTAAACGTATTATTTGCTGCGATGGTCGTATTTGGTTACACATAAATCTAAGTAGAAACCATTCCCAAATTAACGTTTTAAATTTATCATTTCTGCGTGCTTTGTTTGCAATTACTTACTTAACTTGTGTTACATGCATTAAGTATTGTGTGTACATGCATTAGGTATTGTAACTAATCTACATATACCGTAATATACCTTCTTATAATTTTAGAAAATCAAAAAAAAGACAGCACTCATTGTTCCATGTATATGTGAGCCTCTTTCGACGTACAAAAAGAAATGATTGACCTAATTTTATCTTACACTCTTAGGATTGTATTAACGTCTTCAAATGAACTTCTCTGATAATTCCCTGATAATTTTTTTTCTATAAAATCACTCTTCTAATTATGATAGATCATATCTGTACCAGAGAAGTAGAACGATGTATGCCCAAAATTCCTAATTCCGCAGTGTATAAATGGGACTTACTTTAATTGATATACATACGTACAAACTTCATATTGGGGAAAAAGCAGTCCCATCTTTACGCATGGGCTCCTTGGGCTAGAGCCTAGGGCCCAGCGATCAATGGGGCCCCGAAACCTTAGCGACAGCAGCGGAATAAATGATGAATTTTTCAATCACTATACAAGGTTCGATTACTATTACAAAGTTTACAAGCTGGTTGCTGGTTCAGTCTTGGCTAATGTGTTTTGTTTACTTAAAAATTCGGTTCCCCCAACTAAAATGTTTACTATTAGGAAATGATAAATTCTTTGCTTACTCGACTAGACCGTTAATTAATGTTCGATTGTTTTTGGCTGTGACGAATTTGCTAAAAATCTATTACAGTGACATTAGCGTAAAAGAGTTAGAGATGGAATGTACCTAACAAAATATTGAGAGATGTCCGAAGTAGTGAGAGTGAAGAGGCTATGAGTATTTCAGAATTATATCTTTCAAAAGGAAATAATATTGAAGACGCTTTTCCGGATATTAAAAAAGCAATTAGAATCTTTTTATGCATGATAGTCACTATAACTGTAGTGGAGAACGGTCCTTCTCAAAACCTGAAAAGAATCAAAAGTGAATTGAGAAGTACAATTCTTCAGAAAAAAATTGAACAGTTTGCTGCCGATATTCAAGATATTCGTTATTTTGCCACTCAAAAGTCTAGGAAAGTACCTCTTGTATCGATATAGATTTTTTACGTATGTTTGCATTTGTTCGTAAATTTTCAAAAATAAATTATACCGGCGCTAATGTTGTTCGTTCCTGTTAATATCGATTCTAAATTTCCCTCGAAAATGTCTCATGCATCCCGGTGCCCAAAGCCACCACTTGGGTTAAGACGGTCTTGGGAAAAAGTACATATACATCGCTCTGCTTCCCTGGTATAGAGATACGTAATAATAAAGATAATAATATCAATTTATCGACGCACATTTATAGAAATATATGCATACTTGCATTATCCCATTTGCATTCGCCCCAAAAGACTCAATTACTTCATGGTGCTCTTCCCCTGCCCCTTCAATAGCTTCCAATTTTTTCTGATTCGGCACAAAAAAGATCATTCTCTCCACTTTTGATAATTACACGTGTTGAATTTTCTATTATCGCATAGAGTACAACTTTCAGTTTTTCCATAAAAAGTGTATGGTTCAGGACGACCTACCTCTCAAATATTCATACTCCTATTCTAGCAAATTGTATTTGTTTAATACCTTCCACTATTTCTCCTTTGTTTTTCACGTTTCAGTTTTGATCTTTTTTCCATTACCAAATTATAAATATGATAGTTCTGAGAATATGAACATATTATAAAGAAACTCTTAAACAAAAGCATAGAAAGAAGGAATTTGACGGTTATGTACACATGCATGGCAGTAACTTTTAACGAAAACAACCACAGGCCAACCCATATAAGAATTCTCTAATACCGTAATCCCTGTTTAAACTTGGGAAAGATCCTTTCCCATCTTTTACATAGTTATCACATTACCTATAGTACCAAAACAGAAACACGCCCAATTTAAATCAGCTTTGGGTAATTTTATAAATGAGACGTCAACAATTTTCCTTTGTCGAAGAGACGAAGAATGAAAGAAGACCAAAAGCAGCTGTACCTCAGTGCCTACGTTCGCTTTTCTTGTGATGCTAATTTGACCTGCTCGACGCATCAGAATCTTTCTCCCCATTTACTTCATGCGTGGACATTAATTTGATAATGGGTATACACGCACCCCGACTGAACATTTTTCTTCTGTAAGGGTGACTCGTCATATGTCACACTGGGCAACAATGAGCACGATTAATCTAATTTTTTAACGAGTCTGTAACGTAACTGAATAGCGTTCGTACAAAGGATTAGGAATCTAAATGCACACTTGCGCGTTAGCATTGTATACCCATTCACCTAATGCGTACCTCTGTTAGGTCGTAAGAATCCACAGGATTTGTCAGCTTATTCCAAATGTCGCTCGATTCGTAACTTGGAATTCAGAATAAATTATAAATTCAAATGTAGAAATATGTGGACATTCCAGATACTATCCATAAACATAAACTGGTGTTTAGTTTAATTTATATGGGATATAAAACTGTATAAATTCGATAATAAAATACATAAAAGGAGTCAATTGTTTTTTATATTATTATGAAGATATGATCGTGTGCTTGTACAACTTGTAAGATCACGTAATATTTAATTTTAACATACAAAGATTAAGCTATTATATGCTTGCAACTTTTTTATATCACTGTGTTTCCTAGCAAATGTCATAAAAAGCATAAATGGACATAAATCAATGGCAGTTAATTCCTTTTATATATCAGCGGTTTTTATTTATAGGGAAGTAGTTTGTATTGACAGATTATTCAATACACACACACATTGATAATTATTGATGAAATAACCTCTATTCGAAATTTATTATTATTGCGGCATTATTCATATGTGTGCTAATATTATTTTGAACAATGTTGTATATATTTACCTATGAATTAATTATATCTGTAAAACCATGCATTTGATTATCCAGCCGCCTTTCCTTATTTATTTATTGTTAAGTACTTTTTTGTTAAATACATCAACTTCTTGATAAATTATTGCATAATATAGGCTTCCACATTTCTTAAATCTACCTTAATAAATAAAGAAAAATGCGAAATCTCCCAAATTCGATTATCTCCCATTCCATAAGTAGCTTCAATTGTTAAATAAACGATTTTTTCTCCACAACTACATAATTATTTTTTTTTAGAAATACCAGGTAAACTATAAATAATAATTATATATATTCACAATTACCTAGCTTCTGATACGATATAATAGATGGAGACTTAATGCTTGGCGTATCTCTATCCTAGGATAGGGTACCTACTCCGTGGTGTATTATGACGCCGCCACCGTTCCCTTTCCGTTCCCCTTTTTTTCTACACAAAAATATATCCGCCGCCGCTTGTAAAAAAATCCACCACGAATATTGCCATAATCTCTTACACAATGCAAACGTCTGTCCCAATGTTTATAGAATTAATATCAAAGTTTATCACTCAGGCGCATAAAACCAAAACAGTGCGCTAGACTTGACAAGGATAGCACGCGTTGGCTTAGTTTATTTATCGGAGATCAGATAGCCATAATAACATTGTATGTGTATAGCTGTGTGTTTTATATGTACGCACAATTTTATGCACAGTTGCAGGGGCGCTCTTATTACAATGTTGTCTGCATTGGAATATTCCGTATATTTTTTAGCCGACAGTGGGATAATATAGGCTAAAACAAATAAACTCCGGTGAAGACCCTTTATCTCACACAAAATTGCTTTGGTGCTGCCGGCTTTTGTTTCGGAGAATTTGAACTGTTTATTTGTTGTCTGTGCACCTTACCTACGCAATGGATATTTGATGCTTTGAGTATAGACATACGTAATTACGTATAATGTAGAACACCAATATAAAACATAAATAGAATAGTATCGTATTAAAAAAACAGCTTTTGGAATTTCCTCGATTTCGGTAATTAAAAACAACTATTTTCGTTCTCTTTAACGTGTAAGTCAATAACCGTATTCTTCCGTTACTCAGATAAAAAAATACGGGGTTCAATACTATCTGGTGATCATCCGCCCAAAATGCCACTATTAGGAGTAAATAAGATACATTACCTCTACCCTAGCGGCCGCCAAAATTTTGGAATTCACGGACCAGTAACCTAAAAACTTCAAACCTCGCCTAAAATCTAAACACAATCCTTCCCTATACATGACCACCGATTGGCGATCGCTGCTCTAAACAGAGAATGTAACTTCTTCCGTAAATATATTACTTCTGATTAACTGACTACTTACTTCTTCCTGGAACACGGAAATTGTATCTTCAAGAAAATTATGCACGTCATTATCGAAAAATTTATTGCCTGAGGAAGCTAGTTCAATTTAAGATATGAGGTAATGTATAGTCACACCAAATATTCCCGATAATAGACATTAACAGATGCAACATTCAGAAATATAACTTGAAAGAGGAAGATACATACTACGTCATTCGGATTTTTTTTCATGTTGTGAAATAGAACTTACTTGTAAAGCCAGGTTCACACTAATAAAAAATTTGCGTTGTGGGTTGAATTTGACGAAAATCGTGCCGAACACAGCTTAGACCAGTAAAATAGTAACGAAAGTATGTACGTTTCAAACATATGCTCGGCACAAATCCCTTTGAAGTGCTCTAAAAACCGGCAGGCAAAAGAATAGCGTGAGTTTTACGCCGCTAACAAAATTGTGTATGTTATTGCTCGCCGAGTGGTACACATACACACCAACATAAATTATAGCACACACGTCAAATGCAACGCATAACGCTTTAGTGTGAATCCGGCTTAACACTAAAGAAACTAAGTTGCTTTGAGCTGAATAGAACAAAGGGAAGATTAGAACCATTTCACTGGAGGTACTGGATGAAGTCAAGTCAAAATATTTTCGATTTTTGTAAAAATAACTCCCTTTAAAAGTGATACCTTAAAACAAAGATATAACAAATATCTCCGTCAGATTTTATCTATGTATTCGTCTGAAAAATATATCAAGCATATACTTACTATTTCTAAATATTATGTACACCAAATGGAACAGCTTCAATAAAAGTGCATTACATGTAATTACAACACCCAAAGAAGTTTTATATACTAGAGTGTGTGTGTGTTACGCAAAAATAGATGGACTTCTATGGTGCAAAAATTATGAAGAAACTTACCAGAAAGAATAAATATCTTCCGGCAAGTTCCTTAAGTAAATGAAACCTGCTTTGCCTATTAACGTTTCAACAATCTATACGAAGAACCGGGTAAATTGCATGTAATAATTAAACATTATTTTCGAAATTATAATTTGAATATATGTTGCAATAAAGAGATATTTTAAATTGATTGGTATGCATATTACTGTTAATAGTAGGGCTGTTTATTTTGACCAAATAACTGGTTATAGACACAAGCCGGGTATAAGTAGTAGGTTATATAATGACCGGTTAAAGGTCTCGCCTCACATTGACGAGACGAGCACGGGACGTACGCGACACGAGTTCCGTGGGGTATGTTGGTATTTGTTTACGTTCTGCTCTTATGTCTGAGTTTATTTTAACGTACACATGTTGTCTCATTCAGTTGACAATAGATAACATTACATGGACGACATGAACGGAAAAAGGGATTGACAATGGAGGATTTATGAGCATCGACCCACCTAGGAGCATTTAAGTAAAAAGAAACAAATTAAGTAGTAGACGGAAAAGAATATAAATCTGTAAAGTAGCAGAATATTTAACAAAAACGAACATAAATCTATAACGTACACGTAAACTAAAAATCGGTAATGGGATACTAATTAGTTGTCGTACTTGCAACGTTGATGTGAAGCCAAACGCATTTAGCTTGTGCTACTACGTCACAACGGACGTCATGCGGGTCTCGTACGAGAATCATGTCCTGCTCGTCTTGTCATTGTATGGCACGACCTTAACAGGTCACTACGGTTAACCGGTCAATTCGATTGTCAAAAATATTATTTTTTACGTTACATAATAATAATATCTTGTTATTGGATACAATTACTTTTCTAGGAATTATAATTAAAACAATTAGAAATTAAAATTTTCCTAATTTTTTTACTTATGCATAGCCTTATTTCCGTCCTTGAAATTTTGAAATTTCGAGTTCAAAGGATAGAATATTTGTTGCTGTTTGCCTTAGCTTAGATGCCAATAAAATATAACAGTAAATTTGTTTTTTTCATGTACCTATATTTATTCCTAATGCTTTTAAATTTTGAAATATTGTACCTGCGATATTGAGTGTGTTGTGTGCTCCTATATTTTTATATACATTCATATATAATTTAACTTATTGGTGTGAACACAATATTTATTGGATATACACCGATGTATATGCAATTAGTAATATAGCTACAATTTAGAATTAATAAATATTGTTTGAATCAAATTTAACCTTTCTTTGTCATTTTTTACGACAACCATTAAATATGATTTTTTTTTTGGTTACCTACCAAGGAGTGTATCCCAACAAATAATAATTTAATAGAGTATGTATTACTCATAGAACCATAATTACATTAAACGTATAACAGTGTCAAATTTTAATGACAGGCTAATAAACATAGAAAACAAATTTTGCCATTTACTCCATCTTAAATTGCAATACTAAGCGAGAGGTCTCAATACGTTCCGTTCGTTTACGAGTGTTGCGTTCCTACTTAACTTACATAATAAAACTTTTACAGTTGCACTAAACAATGTAGGATAGGTTTCCGAGGTAAAGAAAAACACACAAACGTTACATCATCGACAAAGCAACTCTGCTTTGAATTGCCAGTAAATTTCAGATTTTATTGTGATAGTCGGATAATAAAATCCTATACCGATAGACGTTCTCTTACGTGTTATTAAAATACAATAGAAACAAAGCTGATTTATAAATAAACACTACCTTTTAGGGATGAAGTGTTTAATGTTTGAGCTTTGGGTATTCATTACTGTTTAATATAAAATAAAAGATACCTATCTTTTTGGTTTCTACTATCATTTTATTTTCTCAATTTATATGTATACTGGTTATCTATGTATAAATCTGTCCTAAAGTATTCCTTTTTGCTTTATTATTGGAGCTTGTAAATACATTTGGATATACCGTGTGCCAGAGAGATCTCTAGCCGACTTTGATAAACGGCAGTATTCCTGAAGGTTAAAAGAGACCTGCACCTTTCTACATTGTTGCATGAGTCCTCTGTTTATATTGTTACCTGCCCAAAGGGCGCATAGGGTTAGCTTCGCGATAAGCACTCCCAAATACATTTAAATTAGAATACAACTAAATATTCCACTTACTCATGATTCAGGTATATTACTTCAAAATCTTCCGACTGGGCACACAGTTAAGAACAATCTGTTTTTAGAATTCCCAACTGGGCACACGGGTTTTCTAGTAGGTAATGCGGAAGGATTGAATAGTGAATGAATGAACAACACGGTAAGCCGGATTTGTGTACATTCTTATTATGTTTTCATTCCGTTATGTCATTTTACGCTTTTCTTTTTGCACTATAGCTTAACACTTGTCTTTGTAGAACATTTTGTGATTCCGGATCGTGACCGCGGCTGTCATTAAAACTTGTTATTACACGGCTAGTTGACTCACCTAGGGTATGTATACGTGCTTTACATGAATTCTTGATGCAGCTCCACTTAGCTTTCCCGAAAGCCAATTTCGAATTGTATTATTTAAAAACTTGTAACACTTGCAAACTAATTCCTCTTTGACTGAACATTTCCGTCAAATCCGAAACACTACTATTTGTCGTTGCCATATCAACAGTTTACGGAACACAAACTTTCACATATTTCATGGACACCTTCAATATTGTATCTCTACAATAACTAACAATTTAGAGAAGATCACTTTAACAGTACATTAAGAAACGATTAAGGAGTAAAAGATTAAAGTGGGGGAAAGTATGACACATACATACCTGCGACACTTTGTGCCGAGATGTGCCTTTTAAAAGTTCATTAAAAACGATTAAAATGTGCCCAGTTAGAAAAACCTCCCAGACAGACTCTGCCACTATCTGACCAGTTTTTACTAAAGGAAAGTATTGTTCGTATAATCTGAGACAATCAAACGAAATTCCTAATAACAAATACAAAATGCTTAAATTTTGTTAAAGGGTGTAGTACGTCCCAATCAATAATAAAACTTATAAAAAAATATTTTATTTATTGGTAAGTCTTATTTTATTTTCTGTTCGTCTCATCGGGTATAGTTTCCAATGATTATTTGGTGGGGTCACCTAGAATCCTGAAAAAAAAGTGAACAAAAACGCACCTGCATGCTGAAATTATTTAATATGTAAAAAAACATTCGACTGTATGTTTGTCAAGAGTACACACAGACTATGTTATTAGATTAGGACATTGTCTCTTTCAATTCCTCAATCACTTTCAACATGTCTTAACATAATTAGCCTTTTATTATTATTTACAAAAATGAAGTTTTTTGATTGTTTTTAGAACAGATATTTTATTCATTTTCCATGTATTGCTAAAAATGATGTTTTCATTTTGTAACTAACTTATACCTCTGCATTACGACTTTCTCATACAGAAAATGCCGTGTTGTTTCATTGCAGCTTGCCTTATTTTTAAGCCTATTAACATGGAGTGACTATAGATCTGTCCCGCACGCGGTATGTGGTATAAGTATCGGAGAAGTATACGAGAAGATACACTGTGTGTATTACACGGCAAAAGAGCTTGTGATAGTCTTTATCTAATGAATAAATATAACCCAACACTCAACTACTTTGTTCGGTTAGATTAGGGTGTTCATTAGTTATCGGGTAGCTCCGTCGGTACGGAAAATTTATATGCCCCGCGTAATCTACAACAGTTTTGTCCACTATGACGCTATAGGTAAACCGTCTTACAAGTGGGAAACTTATGACAAGTAACTTGGATAAACGCTACAATTACACTTTGTTCCAGCATTGTAAGTACTCTGATAATGACGTGCTGGAACTAGAACGTTGTTTAGTGCCTTAAGAGCTATTTAACGAGAATAAATAAATCTATTCGTTACCTAAACGTTATCAAATTATAAGAACGTGTAACTTAATGCAATCCTTAAAAGGAAGGACGATAAATTAATTTTCAAACTTATTAAAACTGAAGTTAATTCCGTATGTTTATGCTTATGAACCACCATAACATGAAACCTATTCACGTGAACAGAAAACAAATATTTTGGGTAGGAAGAGAAGATTGGATACCTTTACTACATCAATTTATTTTCTTTTCTTTTTTTATTTTATTTTATTTTAACGCTAGAAATGTTCATGCCTCTATGTGCAAGTACGGCAAAGAAAAACTACTAACGGATTCCTGTGTTGCCCTCCGGGAACACTCATTATCTCATGTGTAATATAAACAACAACGAGACAAATTAATTGTATGCAGTTGTAAAGTACAGTTGATCAATTAAGTCGACGCCACTTCACTGGCGCACAGTGAACCGCTGAGAAAGCAGTTGCCTGGCGATGGTGGCGCCAAAATATCAATTACCGTTGTGCACCTATACGACCGCTATGCTTTTCCTGCACTACACCCATAGCGTAATGTAACGTAATTAGTTATCTTAATTTTGCAACTGAATTTCTCTTTTTGCACCGTGTGCAATTGTATTAGTGCACGTATTCAATATCAGTTTAATTGCTTGTTAAACTAAATAGCGACAATTTACGAAATTGAACTAATTTAGATACAACCCAACTATGCATAAGTAATTATTTATATTTTCATGCCTAATAGGCAACTTTGTAACAACATACATACATATGTAAGTTTGCCTTCGGGATTCTTAAAAATACTTAACACTGTTTAAAGCTTTGATGGTTGTGTGTATTAACTGTATGAGTTTGAAAGCTATAAAAGTAATTGATCTGTTTTTCCGCTTATTAATAAAAATAGCTCAATTTCCATAATAATATTGTTATAATTGGACTATTTCCTCTAATTATTATTAACCATCGCGTGCTCGTTTTATATTGTACAGTGTGTGGCAACGTTCTGTCGCCCAAAGATGATAAATAGTGAAAATGAGAGCCAATCTCCATTAATCTGTTTGTAATTTGACAAAGAATGTCTCGTTTCACTCCTTTCTGCATAGGTATCTGTACTTCAATACATAAGTTGGTTCGTGCCTTAGATGATCTATCAAAGGCATAATTAATAGTACGTGTAAGTGATTAATAGGGATTTGGGTTATAGTTCTTGATTGAATCTGTCATTAATTGAAAATCCATTATTTTTAAGCGTTATTATTAAGCTTCAGTACTCGTAAGGAATGATTATCACTAGAGACTCTACATTTTAATCACTTTGCTGGGAGGTGCAATCGCTTGAAGAAGATTCTTCGCTGGATCGGCTGCACGCGTTTGCCATAAGTGATAAAATATGGACGCTCTGATCATCACTGCGTCGCGTAGAGCTTGGTATCATCAAAAACAGCTGTTGTATTCCCGACATCTTAATTTTAAGATCACGGGCATCAAATACTAAAATTAAATTAAATTACTAAGTATTACAATTCTTGGGGAATCATATCCCTTTCCTGGCTGACAACAATTTGTAACTCTTGAAGCGTTTTCGGGGTCTTATTTCGGGCGACAATGTGACTTCCCAAAGCCTCCCAAGCTGTGTTCTATTACATTACCACCTGGGGAATTGGTTGGGCTCGAAGGGGTCAAGCATTATCGTCCATAAGAATAAATTGCTCTTCCACTACTGCTACATACGGAAGACCAGTGGGTCGCAGAATCACATCAAGATATCTCTGACTAGTGAGAGCTCAATTTTCTATGAAATAAAGATCGGTGTGCCTTCTAGAGGTTCTCACAACCCATACCATTACACCACCGCCCTCATATTGAGGCCTTTCCCCGACAAACTGTGGGTTATTGCGTGTGCCAAATTCACGCCAAATCGGAATACGTCTATTATCTGACTGAAACGTAATTCTGGATTTGACACTGAATAATACTTGCTCTCATTCATCATGTCCCCAATTGATTGCACCTTAGTTCATATTCTACGGGCTCTTCTATGCCCTGCAGTAAGGAGAATACAAATCAACAGTTTTCGAGGATATAAGCCAGAGCTTTGCAAATGATTTCATATTGTTTGCGTTGATACTAGCCTTCGGGGTGGCAGCAGCAAATTTACTTCTAAGCTGAGTTGTAAGAATGCGACTTCGACGTGCCAATTGCGACAAGGTATAGATCGTCTCTTAGTATTCCTGATGTTAGTTGACCTAGCTCCTGTCTTTATCGTGCACCTCCAGTTTCAAAAAGCCATCCCAAAATTTAGACATTACGCTTTGACTCACTCCAAGCTCTTCAGCATCACTGTGTTGTTCTCTTCAGGATTTCAATTGATCTATGCCCCTCGGAGTCAATGGGTGCCAAATTGCAAATCTCCTCTACTAATAATCACAGCGGTAAACTTCTGGATATTGATCCAGGACCGCATTGAAGCGCGCTTTTATATCATCCAGTCGCGATCGCTTTAAGGCTTTATCAATATGTTCAAACACATCTGTGTATTCGGTTTTATTGTTTTGAAAAATTTGACCCCATTTAAAGAAATATTTGTAGGGTGCACTAACTCTACCTTTTATTATCAATTATGTGGAATATCCATTGTTTTTATGGTTAATTGTTTTTGGCACTTTTGATGTTTCTTATTCAACTTTGATATTTGATGTTCATATCTTTAAAGGATGGAATGAATTTCAGCATCTACCATGGTTACATTAGCACAGGTCCAAATTTTTCTTGATAGATCCATTCGTGGAGGATTGGTGTCACTCCACTTAACGGTCTTCTGCACTCGTATATAATATTAAAATAGCTGCTCACTACTTGCTTGGCCTAGACCTAATGACATTATAAATTAATTGTTTTAATTTACGCCATATATCGACGTTTAAATCGTTATTATATATAACCGATGAATAGTACCAGGTTATTAACCGTAACAATGCCATTATCGGCGCATGGTTTATTGCTGGAATCACCATACTAGCAAAAGCAATGAAAGTGGTACAAGCATTAAAGACGGACTCGAGTTTCTGCCTACCAGGCGTCATCAG
>JARFOC010000034.1:806462-839559 GCA_031763485.1 Osmoderma eremita
CTTGGGAAGAGGAAAAAGTCACAAGGACTCAAGTCAGGTGAATAAGGAGGCTGAGGAGCCACAGAAATATTTTTATTATCCAAAAAACCGTTTATGGAAAGTACTGTGTGACAAGGCGCATTGTCATGATGCAGGATCCAATCGTCCTTGATGTTTGGTCTCACACGCATGACCCTTTTTCGGAGTCTTTCGGGAACCTCTCGGTAAAAATTTGATTAACCGTCTGACCTTGAAGCACGAATTCTTTATGCTGATTTGTTAAAGAAACAAATCAGCATGCTCTTGATCTTTGATTTGCTCATTCTTGCTTGCTTGGGCTTTGGAAAGCCTGAAGTGTGCCATTCCACATTCCTGGCGTTCTGTTTCCGGTTCATGCTGGAACACCCAACCCTCATCACCAGTAATGACACGTTCCAAAAAATTTTCATTATTTTCAATCGATTCCAAAAAGTCGTGGCACCTTTCTCTCCTGATCTCCTTTTGTTCCTACGAAAGGTTTTTTGGAACCATTTCCGAGGAGATCTTTCTCATTCCCAATTCATTGGTTAAAACTTGATGAACGGTGGTGTGAGACAAATTCAACTGTTCCCCGAACATTCTGACCATCAATCGAGGATCTGAACGCACAAGATCGCGGATTTTGTCGACATTGCCATCGGTTCTTGTAGGTGAAGGCCTTCCGCTGCGTGGCTCATATCCCGTCGACTTCCTTCTGAAAATGCCTTAAACCACCGAGAAACCTGGGTTTTTGATAAAACACTGTCTCCGTAGGTCTGCTGAAGTTTTGCAAAAGTTTCTGTTGCACATTGCCCAATTCTGAAGCAAAACCTGATTGCGCACCGTTGCTTGAAATTAATGTCTTTCATTTGTAGAACGCACTACGAAAACCGGGTTCACGCGAAACGACAACGGACTACCAAATGACTTGATCGAGTTCAAACGTGCACTGAACACGTATTTCAATATCCACTTGTCGTCCCTCCATGTCCCGTGCTTTCCGTGTTGCAACATCAAACGCTACGTTGTCAGTCTCATTACTTAATTTACACACCTTGTATGTGTTCTGCTTCTTATGTGGTTATGTATGGGAGATTTTCCTAATTCCTCTAAAAATATTCTTCTTTTGGTTGGCTTGTTTGCGTTCCAATTTGAATCTATACTCCTCCATAGAACAAAGGCATTATAAGCTGAGATATCAAGCATGTTACAGAATACTATCACAGGCTATCACAGGCTTGTTTTAAGGTTACGAGTGTATGTGGTTATAAGTTGAACTAGAGTTTCAACAGCTTCTTTTATAGCGTTATAGTCTAATATTATTTGCGGTTTTTTGTCATCCCCTGTACTAATTTGTTTGTCGTTGTGAAGGGTAAACATCACAACTACGTTCTTGTTTTTTTAAGGAATATAGTTGACTACGGTAGTCTCATTCGTAAAATAAAAGGACAAACTATATACCTTTCTAGTTACAACAATCGGCCAACCAAACACTACAGCAGGGTTAATTCCAAAAGTTGTTATTATTACTGCTATAATATCTTGCGCATTGTTTTGGATAAAAAGCAAAATAGAATAAACACACTGTTCGGAAAATAGAATCTAACTAATTATAAATACAATGAATAATATAAGGTAAACTTAATTAAGATCAACATATAATTATGCATATTACAAGTTTCCAACTTATTTTTATTTTGTTACAGCAACGCCACCTGCCTCTAAATAAAAGCAAACGGCATACTATGCTAAACATAGAATGTCTAAATTAAACACATGGCACAGATTTAGGTACCTTATATTAACATTTTACATTAAATATATTCAGGTTAGTGCATATACACCACTTGCTTTTATTTAATCAATTTCATGTTTGTTTATTGTTGTCACCGTTTATGCAATACCTGTTTATTTGCGAAAGATTTCCTTTCATGTGTCCAGTACCTACTGAATTATACACATCCATATGTATGTATGTATGCGTGTGTTGAGAATATTACCCATACCTTTCAAAAAAAGAATAACGAGCTCCTTTTCGATAAACTGTATCGGGAGAAACCGTATGATTATTTCACGAGATAACGTTGCTGCAAGCCACACGAACTAAAAAGGAAAACGAAGAGGCACGTAAGACAAAAGTTGTTCTCTTAATTGGGGTTAAATTTCCCGTTTTATCTGAGGTAATTACACAATTGGCAGGTTGTCTCCTAAAAATAAGCGAGGGGACACAATTGTTATGGTAATGAGGAAACCGGTTTAATTATAAAAAGGTTGTTCACATTCAAATGCCCGCCGGCGGAGAATTTACGTTTAGATTTTATTGCTTTTCTTGTGGGTAAGTGTTCCATTGCAATTTTAAAACGCTTCTCGCGTATTAAGTAAAGTTTTACTAAAATGAGCACTTTATGTACTTACTGTTAATATGGTGTATTACATACTTTACGATTAACGGCTACAAACAAAATTGTTATCAAGAAGTAATCAGTAACCATCCCAATTACTTACATATATCATGCTATACGGATAATTTGCTTCATCCTTATATTGCGTAGAAGAATGCTGTAAAATTATTATGATATTGCATCATTGATGAGCATATGTTCCGCATAAATTGAGGTTTACCGTACACTTAATTTCCTTTAAAAACCACCAAACAAGAGACCGCAATATCTTCAGACAACAATTTAATATTATACATATCATAATTTCTCTTATAATTCATGAACACACGTTCCGTATACGTGGGCTTAAAAAGGTCGGATAAAATTTCTTATACTAAACGAACTCAATAGTTTCCCTTTGACTAAGAAATAGAAGGAGTTATTAAACTAAACTACAGTATTGATGTGGCGTCTGGGAGGGGTTTTCGCGGTCGCAGCCAGGATATTCAGCAAGTCGCCATTTATATTTCCGAAACTGAGTCCTGTCACGGTTAGTCCTTATTGTATCCAGTATTGTTCTGTGGAGCTCTACTGCATCTGATATCATATGCAGGATGTCTAGGTTTGCCTCTGCCCATTCCTCCCTCCATGCATCAGTAATGTTGAAATGTTGATCGATGAGTTGTTGACCAAACCTGCCCGGGAGGTTTCCGCGACGTCAATCTGAGAATATTGTGTGAACAGTCCTGATGAATAGGAAGCAGGTTATTGCTACAACATTTTGCCAGTCCTCTATGAAAGCCAATTTGCGTCGCAAAGCGGAAGGTGCAATATTGGCTAGTACCGGATTTTATGGTACCCGACCATAAAATCAGAGCAAGAGGCGTTGTTCGCAGGAGTGTTGCATCTGCACCCCAACTAGTTCCAAAGATTTTGTACAGAATGTTGTTTAGGGTCTGTGTTTACCTGCAGCTTTACGAGGATGTCATTTGAACGTGATTTATCAATTTTTACGCCAAAATATTCTGGAGTGCGGTTATATGAAACAAGTTGGTCCTCAAACGTGGGTATATAATATGCCTGTTTGTTGCAGAGGTGAAAACAAGCAGATTCTGTTTTCTGTATATTGAGCTTTAGTCGCCATATTTGTCGATTCGCCCTAGAATTCGTCCATTTTTTTCAGATCACTTATAAGGTCGTCCTCGGATGTGGTAAACCAATAACCAACGCACTTACAATAAACAAAGGAAGTAAAATAGTACAATGGTTGAAATAGTAGACCTAAATCGCAATACCACCTTTGCCACTACTATTACAACTGAGTCGCCCTCCTCAATAGAAACTGCATGGTAAATAACGTACCATTCACGGTATAACCTTAACCAAAGATATTGTCTTCTTGTTAACTCTTCTCAAACACTTTCTTCCTGAGAATAGCAAATTAGTTGTTGAAAAACGTATCTACATTTATTTATTAATTGGTGTATGTAAGAGTACTTTGATTTAGTTCTAAACAAAAGACAAATGTGATACAATTGATTAAAATGCAACGTCAACTCTGCATACATACATTTGTTCATAGCAACACCTTTCTGTTTCTTTTAACGCATACCGTGTGCCCGTATAATATCCGACATTTCTTAAACAATCTGCATATTGTTCAATTTCAGTCAAAAGGCCCCTCAAATCACAATCTATTTGTTTTTTCTGACGGTATCCACGCTTTAATACCACATGATCACGATTTTTCTATTAGGAATAATATTGAAATGCTGCACTTGTTCGTCAAAGCATATCATATATAACTAGTTTATTAGGGGATAATTTATAACTATTAACACTTCCTTTAGTACCTGTTAACGTATACTTCTCAGTGTGTATTTACGTGTTTAGTGCTAATTAGTGAACATTAAGGTTTATGTCTTGACTTGAATTCTTTCGCCAAAATTCCTGTTCTGTGCCGCTTTCTAAATCGCGAAAAAGTGGGGAGCGCTATTGTTCTTCTCTTGTAACAAAATATAGACAAATTAAAAAAAGCTGTCGTATTATGAAAGTCATGTGTCACGAGCATCATACGCAAATGCAAAGAAAATATTGCGGTCGTTGAAACAGGAATGGCTAAGTCCAAATTTTCCGCGATCCGTTTAAAGTGGAAGTATTGTTACTACTATGGAGATGGAAAGAGTCACCTTTTTTCAAATGGAACATAGTACGTTGTTTATGAAGTTCTTACGTAGGATAAAATTGTGAACAAATGTATACGTCTGACCTAAAATTAATAGAATGAGGTATATTGGAAAAGACAAATAACCCGTCAATATCAATATTTCAGTGTTTGCCATTATCAGTGGTTCATCAGCATCCAATGTTAACATTGGAAGGAATTTTTTTAGATTATGCTTATACACGCAATTTATTGCTCAATGCAGACATTACAGCTTCTCCACCAGTAAAAGCAGCAAGTATTCATGTCGTAACGATATCACATAGCTGTTTGTAAGATGACTATTGTTAGATAACAATATTGTTAGATGAACATAGTGCTAATTTCTGCAGTAGGCGTTGTTACACTTAGACGTATAAATGAATATCACATTGTAATATAGGAACGCATAATAACATATTGCACTTATAATTTATAGTTGGTGTTGAAGGTGTTTCGACAATAATTAGTCCCCGGGGAGGATCGTTAAAGTTGCTGCTGCACCTTTAGTCGTGGATAGATTTGTGAGGTCGGTGTATCACCTCTAAAACATGAAATTTTGTGCGGCTCTCATCCCTTCAAAGGGGTATAAATCTTACCTCTTTCACTAAAGGCCTATGTAGGCAAGATTAATATAGATGGGGCTTTGGCTTATCTTCATTATCATTATTATTATTTATAAGTACATACCTTTTAGCGTTTTTGGCTACTTGGCTTACTAAATTTATTGTCAAATTATGTATATTTAGGAGTTTTTATTATGGACACCATCCACCATAATTTCTACATATAATCTATAGTACAGTTTACTACTAATGTCAATAATTTAGTTCAATCCAAATAATATTATCATATGCACTTCCTTTTACTATACGAGGAGATCAATTATTCCTACAACAAATTGTAGTATTCTTTATAAACTCACTGGGACATCGTGGGGACCAAAAGTCACCACATTGCGAACCTTCACTAACTTTAGTATATTCTACTGCAGAATACTGTGCCTCTACCTGGCTAAACAGCCCACATACAAATGACATGGGTAATGTTTTCAATAAGACCATGCCGATTGTTTAGGGGATTATGACATCAACTCGAAAATGGTGGTTTCCCGTTTTAAACCACACCGTGCTCCAACACATCCGGCGGCACAAGATACTCGCCCGAGAGTATGATAAGATCTCCAAAAACGCGGCTCTGCCAATTCCTGAAGATACCGTTAGTACCACATGTTAAATCGAGAAGATTACCTTTAAAAACCGCTCAACGGATATCAGATGACGGTTTTAATGCAACGGATTCTTGGATGGCAGAATCTCGAATTTGTAGTCCAGAGGAGTCGCGTTTACATGGTGAATACCCAAACAGCCTCCTATGGATTTGACTTACTACGCCAAAGCTAGGTATTTCTCAACAGAGTACGAACGCGCCATGGCAGATGCGGTCACATGTTATATAAGTGGGCCATGAAGCCGAATCCTCGATCCGACCGTGACGTAGAAGGTAAAACGACAAAACAATATCGCGTACACATGTCAACGTCGAGCTCTCAGGCTTCCTTGTGCACGCAAGCAGATTTGCTGAAAGTACCGAAACCATCCACAGTGGATACCCTTACCACCTCGATGAGTCAAGAACTCCTGGATACGTATTTCGGCAACTAAGTTGCCATCTTCAGCAGAATCTGCGAAGGAAGATAATGTTAGACGTCGCACTCTGGGAGATTTGCACCACACAGAACACCACAAGTGGTGCAAATCTCCCAGAGTGCGCCTTACTCAGCCACCGTATCCTATTTTGTATTTTATGTCCCCAAAGAATAGACCGTAACTGGAACTTCAATATTCTGCTTTATTCAATTAATAATGACGATACAAAGCAATTCTAAGACAGAAGTATATAGAAGATAATAATTTTTCTGTTTTGATAGTAATACATTATACATATAACAACTCGGAGGCTATTCTTAGACCCGCAACAGCAATACAACTCTGCAAAGCTCGGTGTTTATCGACTTCGAGCAAAGATTTTGCTTAAATTTGTTTGTTCGATTTTTAGTTTTTCAACTTATTTGCAATAGGTTATATTATATGTTTTGGTTTTACTATCAGTAGAATTAGAAAATAAATGTTAAAATAACACAAATGTTAGATTTCATGTGCACTACGTGACAAATGAATCGACAAGAGAGTTTCCTTTTGTAGGTAAAACTATTTCGTGTTGTGAGACCGACAGAAGAAATGTGTGTACATCAAAAATTCACCCTCGACCTATTGGCATAACAAGGGGCTGTAAAAGTAACACTGGCGGATTGCGAAGGGATGTAGAGGACTGCGCCACTCCAAACTGATTTATAGTAGACCGGGTCAGTGGTAGTGTAATAGGATACGTGTGTGGGAACAATGATGTGCAGAAAAGATTCGCCCTATACGGCCGCCGGTTTTTGTTTCCTGTACTCGTACAGTGCGGACTGAAAAATCAGGTCTTCTCTCTGGCAAACACCCACATACACACACATGCAAAAAGCCCATTAGCGGGTTCGAACGCAGACCTATCTCTTGACTGAAAACAGATGTGGTGCTTCGTAGAACAAAGACGCTGTCTATTATTATAAGAAAGTCATTTAGAATATTTGTGTATTCTTTTTTATCGCGCGGAGAAGTGTCATAACTTAGTCATTCCGCTCTTCATACATCGCACATGTGTTTGTTTAGCGGATGATTTTTTCCCCTCTTTGTTCATACACTTTGTTGTTTTCTTTTCGTTTCTCTTTTTCTTTAATTATTAATGGTCGCGGCTAAAATTAGAACGGGAACTTAGAACCGATACTTGAACATACGCATCGGGTGTCTAGCCGAACGTTTCAGAATTTACTTTAGTTCAGTGTGTAAACCACGTCTACTAAAAATAGTAAATTAAGTAATTATCTTGGCGCAGGTGTGAGGAAGATTGAATAGATACGAGCTTAATTATTACGTCAAAATCTTAATACTGGAAAAAGACATTTTCCATCTAATTTTAACAATATTTCTGTTCTAACTCAAATTATTGTTCATATACGCAGAAGCTGTTATATATATTTTTTGATAGAGATAATTTCCAGAAAATAAAATGAAAAAGCATTATTTCTGTAGTATCTAAGAAAATTGAGATAATTATTTTTTTGTTCGTACTGCTTGCCAACATTTTTCATCACATCTTGGTGACATTATCAACAGTTTTCGTGAAAAACATATTTATTAAGACATTTGCTTCAAATCACAGTATCTAAATATCCAGCCACTTCTAAAACTAATTTTAATCAAATTTAGAAAACTAGATAAAAAAGCCAGTTTTCTTACTAATTGCTAATGGTGGTTATTTGTATTGTTATAACAACACGAAGTAAATTATTGTTAAACTATAAAATTCATTATACACAGAAAATAAAATCTGGGTAATTTCACTACTTAATAAATAGGTTACTGTGACCATATTCCTCTTTAATAAATAGTGTGAGAATTGCAAATTGTCAAACTGTTTTCTACAGGTATTATTTGTGAAAATATGCTTCTGAAAACAACATACATATATACAATATAATAAATAAACGTTACATTATGTCCAATACTAACTATTACTATGACCCACATTAGCATTATCCAGAAACTCCTTAGTAACCCTAGTGGTATGTGGGCGCGCATTATCCTGCCGAAAATTTGGATTTATCAGCTGTTGATAATATAGTATTAACACTGGTTCTAGAACATCATTGACGTAACGGATCGCCTTTAGTATTCCTTGAATTGCTATTAGAGGAGATTTAGTTCTATGGCACACAGTACCGCACTTTATAACACTTTTAGTAAGAGCTGTATGTCACTGCCCAGAAAACTACAACCTTCTTCTTTCTGTGGGACGTTTTCTCATCATCATCACGAATCCGTAAACAAAATCGAGATTTGTCGATGACACTCCTCATTCCGGGACTACCTTTCGTTACACCACTCTAGCTGTGGAATTTTATGGGGTAGAGTTTAAGGTAAACCAAAGAATGGTCTGTACGATCTGGGCCCAACAGATCGTATTCTTAGATATTCAGGTCGTATGGAGATTTGTTAATTAGTTAAACTTCTCCATTTATCACCAATTTTTCTTGTTGACGAAAACAGCCACGAGCCGGAGAGCATGATCCTCACGATCAGTGCTGCCTCAGTGACATTCGGGATATTTTGGGATATTTGGAAAAATGATCGTCATCCGCCGAGTTATAGTAACTCCTTCCACTTCGGCTGCTTGGTCCTATTGTGGAGCGGATGGCATCCTAGAGTTCATCCAACAAGTCCAGACCCTTGAGATAGCTCAGAATCTTGTTGTATGAGAGTTTTTCAGATCAGCTAGGGTGGTAATGTCCCCCCCAAAAATGGCGAATCTGATGCGGGTGGCCGCCGGGACCCTGACGTTCGGGCTATAAACATAATCGTTGATTGCCAATTAAAATTTTTAGTGTTTGTTAGTACGAACAAAATACATCTTCCCTGAAAGCTTCACAAAAATATATCAACATTTACTTTGTCTTCTAGAGTTCTTCACTCATTAAGGTGGTAAGAGTAGTTCATGGGACCTGAGCGAGCTCTCGGGACAACAGGATAACCCAATAATCAGGAAACAACCGAATGCAGAGTAATGCAAGAGGCCTTAAGACCGCAATGTTAAGGGATGTGAAAGACCTTTCTCTGCATTCGGGACTCAATCAATCAATCAAGGGTTGTTTTAGTTATGCTATTTCAAGCCACAGTATCCTATTATTTTATATTTTCTTTGTGTTCATTTATTTATTAGTATATTACATGTGATATGCTGTAAACCATTACATTAAAATATTTGTAACATCCATATTTATTGTCATTGTACGATCTTCTGATAACAATAGCAACATATAACAATTTAACTTTTTATTCTTGTACATACTTTCGTGTTAAAAAAGGTCATTGGTTTTTCTTTAGTATTCTTCTTTTACTAATCGAAATCATAAGTTCATATACTTCCAGTGATAATTTCTCGTAGCGGTCTTTAAATTACACATTTTTGTTTTCCCCTCAGCGTCTGGGTATTAGTTTCCTTGTTGCACCGATGTTTACGTTTGAGTTCACTGATTCAATATTAATTTCTCCTCATTCAGCGATTCTGTCAGCGTTCGAGACAGCTTATTTAGTAGACAATCAAGCAGTCCGGCCGATAACGAATGCGTTCCCGCACTTTTGTTAATGTTTGCCTCCTATATACAAACTGTGAGACAAAAACGTTCCCATCCATTATTAAAGGAGACTTGGGCCACAATGCGCCCAGAAAAAGATTGATAATTTGTTGAGTTAAGGGGGCATTATAAAATAAAACAGAGGCGTTTAAAAATACGCCTAGTGATTTAATACTTGAGATGTGTTTTATCTCTTTACGTGCGCCTATAGAAGGAAGTATTTTAGGACGGTGATTGTAAGGACTGTTTCTTTATATCAAATATATATACAACCTTTAATGAAAGACGTATCAATAATGGGAAAACGAGCAAAGCAATGCTTACAAAATAAATGTCATGTATCGTAAATTAGGTATTTTATTGTTATTTATTGGCAATGAAGCAAATTACTTTGGAAACCATATGATGTTATTATTTATTTATTGCACATTGATCTCCTTCAGCTAAATTACATTATATGTATGCCTATGCGTCCTAATATTTTGGTTTTGGACTCCTATATCTTATTAATGATAGAGATGTCGTTTGCCCATATTTTATGATCCTTGACATTTGTTATGCACTTAGAATTAACATGTTAACTTTAAAATCACAAATTAACTCTGCATGGATTATAATCTTTTCAAAGGTGTGCTAATAGAATAGATAAAGATAAGATAACAAAATTTCAAACGTAAAGTTATTTAAAATTTAAAGAAACTATGAACCGGTACTTGTCATGAGTGTAAAATTAAACACTTCATATATGGAAACATTTAACATTTCTATGCAAATTGCTGTTGAAGGATAACGTCTATTGTTCTTTATTTTAGCCCGAATTATTTTCCTGCAAATTGACTATTACATAATTAAACTTGTGTTTCCCACAAAGCCTAGCAATCATAATCTGAAGGTAAGATGATATTTGAATGGGTACAAACAAAACTATTGCACGTGATAAACTTGAATTCCTGTTCACGTATATATTGGTAGACAAAAAAATTATATATGTATTCCCAACTCCTGTATTATCACGTAAGCACATATACGCGTATGGTCAGCTGTCACCGGGGTGCGGGATATTGTACAGAGCGCGATCTGGCATACCAGCCAGCCTCGTCGCACGCAACGCCGTAGCACGCAGCACGCCTATCTGAATGATTTTGTATCTGTCTATGCGCACGCAAAGTTCTAAGAAGTGATCGCCGATCTAGGATACACTATGTTAGTTTATACAAACGCAGAGAAGGTACAAATCATAAAATTGTATTCTCCTGGAAATTCCTACCAAAGCACGGTCGATCTATTTGCTGTAGAGTACGTGGATAGTCTTATTCCTCCGTATTCGACGATTAAAAGGATCGTCCGTTTAGGAAATTTGGCTATGTTGTCGGGAATTGCGGTAGAATCCAGCAACTAGACGAACAGCCTCAAATCACTCTAATACCTCCCGAACGGGAGGAGAGAGAAGTGAGGGTTTGTTCGTTGGTTGAAATGGGCGAACCTGCTCTAGCCAGAAAATTGCAGACAAAATCGGTGTCAGTAGAAGTACAGTGGAACAATTACAAATATTAATGCAGTTTTGTGCGTCCGTGGTGGAAAGGGCTAACGAAGACGAATATTTTATAAAAAAATATTCTGTTTTCCGACGAGTCTTCCTTTCCACGTCATGGCAAGCATAATCCCTCAATCGTGCGATATTGGTCTCGAGAAAATCAACATCTGCTCCGTAATGTAAGAACTCAGCCGTTGTTTATTTTCCTACTTCGAATCAATTTTTAGTTCCCCTGCATCGGATAGCAGCTACTGAAACTACTTTTTACCGTAATATGAGAGCACAGAAAAATTACGCAGTATTACGTGTTTGAGCGGACATGCGTGCTTACCCTTGCTCGGACTGGATATCTCTTGTTGTCAGTGAGACTCGAATGCGCGGTTGCCATTCGCAAACCAATCCCCCGTTGCGATGTGGGCATACGTGTATGTGTTTCTAAATTTAAATATGTTGTATTCCAATTACACACTGATTTTTGCAAGGTCGGATTCCTTTGAATCTTGATAAGCGAGTCAAAGTTTACTAATTGTAAGTATAATATTAAATAAACGTGTAATCATTTAGATGAATTTTATTTAAATTATTCGCCTCCGTAATAAAAATGTAAGCGTTACCAATAAATGAATGCTTTTGGTGTAATTACAAAGATTGTAGAATCTCTTTGGACGGTATATCAGACTCATTATTCAGTACACACCAGACATTATCTACGCGTATAATAGCGTGTAGAGAGATGATCCGGTGAGGATACGCACGAGCAGTAAAGAAAGAAAGAAAAAAGGGCCATACAAGAACAATATCATCGTCACAGGATGTTGCAAATGATTCAGGCAGGCAAACGAATACAGATTCCATGTGAGCCTTTTCTAGTTAAGTTAATGGCAACCAGATGTGGTCGCTTTGTCTAAAAATCCGAACGTAGCCTTGTTTTTCGTCCATCTACTCGCATAACTATTGTACATATCTCCCCATATGGCCACGTATCAATTTACACGAAACCTTTTTTCTACTCTTAGTTCTGTACCGGCCACGCTCTCCACACACATTTCAATGATGATTTATAAACGACGGAATCGATGTGCTACGCGATTACAGATATGCATGTGTAAGGTATGTGATGACTAGAAATTAACACTTCTTGAATAGGAAAAATGTGCATACAAGCCGAATTTTACTTGTAGCGGAACTAATACAATACTATTATCTTAAATTTAGCCACGTAGAAAGTGTGATTTCTTCGCATACGAAAGTTTTGCCAAAAATTATTACTTTTTCCTTAACGACGATTCTTTTACAGGCTGGGGCAGGGAAATATCCCTAACTTTGAAGGTGAATAAAAAAGAAACTGGAAAAGGTGGAACAAATTTAATTTTTTTGTTTCAAAAAAGCGGTATTGGAAGTTTATTTCGTTAAGTTTAAACAAAATATCTTCATATATTCATTGTCAATACATTGTTGTAACCGGATATTGAAGTTTCGCATCACCCTCTGAAGCATCTCTTTCGGTATGCGACCTATTTCCAGGCGTATTGCTTCTTTTAAGGCTTGTGTGCTGCTAGGACGATGTTCGTATACCTCAGCTTTGAGGTAGCCCCAGGGGAAGCAGTCGCAGGGAGTCAAATCCGGCGAGCGCGCGGGCCATGAAATGTCACCGAACCTGGAGATCAAACGGCCAGAGAAAATTTCCCTCAGAACAGCCATTGAATTATTGGCCGTGGCGCCATCCTGTTGGAACCAGACACATCCCAATTCCAACTGTTCAAGATGTGGTGCAAGAAAATCTTAGATCATGCTCACATATCGTTCAGAAGTGATGGTTACCACACGATCATGTTCCTCAAAGAGTAGGGTCCGACGATGCTTTCACTGCTGACCGCACACCAGACTGTTACCCTGTTACTATGTAAGGGCTTTTCTTGAATCTGTCTAGGGTTGACGTCACTTCAAAAACGCATGTTCTGTTTATTAACGCAACCGGAAACATGGAAATGCGCCTCGTCGCTGAAAGAAATCACTGTGCCGTCAGGCAGATTTTCAATCAAATGTTCACATGCCTGCATACGATTATTAAAATCCTGTTGTTACAGTTCTTGAGTAACGACGATCTTATAGGGATGGAAATGAAGGTCAATGTGAAGAATTCAAAGTACAGTACGGCTAGATAGGTTGCGGGCGAACGCGTGCTTCCTAGCAGAGCGCTTAGGAGACCGTATATTGGACTGTCTTATTGGCTCTACGTTCTCCGGTGTTTGACTGGTCCTATGTGCGCCAACTTTCTTTTTCGCAACATTCCTATATCCGCAGAAGTTATCCACCCAAGACAGAATCAATCAAAGTAAATTTTAACGGCAAAGCGCAGTGCTCCATAGACCGGACCATTTTGGCAACTGACAGGTCACAGACTAAAACTTCCCGAACTACTGCATCACTTAAGCCCATTCCCACCCTTCTACGATCTCAACTTACATCATAATGGCCTACTGAAAGTAGCGATGTTTCCCTGCCCCAGCCTGTATAATGAATGGAGTAATAGTAATAGGAAATTCTGCAAATGATATGTAAATTCTAGGACGAACAATTGATCGAAAACGCTATGGAGGTGTTTTTGTTTGGAAAACGGTGTAGGTACTTCGTTTTCCGCACGATTGTTAGTTACTTGTTTGAGTTCTTCGGGATACCATTTTGTTCCTTCAGTGCTTTGTTATGTATACTAGCAATTCATGCTATAACATCGTTTATTTGTTTAAATTCTCCAAGTCAATCAAACGTTTGGATCAATGTGTTGATTCTTTGTTAAAACGTATACGCTATTTATGCAAAAGGAAATAGGTTGGTTCTGCTGAAGCCGTCCACGTTATGGGGTTGTGGTGGTCAAATATTATTATACAAAAATAGGCCGTACGATTAATGGCTAACTTAAAGGGAGGCTCTCAAGAACCTTGGTATTCTCACAAAGGTCGATTTGTATATTTTTAAATCCTTTACTTTATTCGGCGAAATGTATATAAACTAAATAACATGTATCATCAACGTTACCCTAGGGTTTTGCTCAATTAATACAGTACTATCCTCTTTACCCTCAAAGAAACACGCTCGAGCGCAGCGGTTCTCAAAGTTATTGAGCGCCTTCCTTTCTATCTTGGATAATTCGGGGCCCCATTCCTCTCCCCCCATAATTAAGATACATTAGAATAACCTAATAAGCTGAAATTTGAACTTGATTTTGCAACATTAGCTGGTTGTGTGTAGATGTGGATAGAATAGTTGCAACTTTATCAAAAACACGCAGGGAGAGTGCTAAATTTGATTGCCGTTAGTATGAAACCCAAGCAATAAATAAATAAGCCCCATGATTTCTTCTCCGAGAAACATTTATGAATGTTTTATTTTAATTTTAGCTATAGTGATTTCGTTTTGATTATAAGTTTGGAAATTTAAATTTGAAATAAAAATGTAAAGAATTATCTTTGATGTTGTATCTTGTTCATTCATTCGACGCCCAGGATATACAATATTGCTATTATTAATTTTCACTATTAATAATATTAAGGTCAAAAATTCAGTCATCATATTAAATGTTAACTACAACGGGAAAGTTCTAAGAAAAATTAAAATATAAAATTAATTGAAGATGCCCTCGTTTTGCCATGTTTAAATAATTATTTTAATTCTTCCGAGGGACATATGCACATCTGCTCCTGTTATACTCCCGGCTTTATTTATTCTTGATGTGATAATTTCAAAAGAATTTATATTGGTTTTTCCGGTCGTCTATTACTATTTCGATCTTTTAGCCAAACTTTTTTGTTTCAGTTCCTCTCCGCTACTTTAAAATAAATTCAATCTCTTGAGTCATCTGCTGCGCGTTACTGAGATCCTATTTCCTTTTGAAGATTGATTTATGTTGGGTAGACACAAATTGCGCTAAGTGCAAAATGTGGTCAGCCGGTTAAAGTGCTAGTTACAGCATTTATAGGGGTACGCAAGAAGATTATAAACATGCTAAAAATTGTTTACGCTTTTTATGTAAAATTATACACATACGAAAGATTGAATTTTTAATTGTGGTAATATATAAAGAATGGCCGTAGTGGTCCAGTGGCTTGGGTACTAAGTACTACACTGACGGTCCCGGGTTCGATTCCCGGCCGCGCGCCACTCACATCGATGGCGTGTTTTTAGCCACGGCTCGACTCGAACTGTAAAGATGACTACCTGGAAGTCAAATTCTGAAGCAGTAATAAGCGGCTCGTAGCGCTTGCCAGGTTATACAGTTCCTAATGTACCACAAAGGCTAACTATGACAAGCACACCTTGTAATTCCCTAAGAGTCTGAGAACGTATCCACAGGGACTATTATTATTATATAAATTACCTGTATGTTATATAAATACAACTGATACTGATAACATTACTTTCATTTAAAAAAATAAGAATAAATTTGTATTTACCTGATAATTTGCAAGATTGCATTTTATTATCACACCTGTCAATTTAAACAACAATGGTATTCTGCATGGGTACTAATTAAAAGTAAAGGTGTTTTACTACCTTTATTATAAGGTATCATAGCGTTACGAATATATCATTAGTGGTATTAACATTAATTTGATTTTCTTTCGCTTCATATGCAAACGCATATATTTAGCATATTTAATAATGAGCACTGCAGTGTACGTACAAACTCAGGTTATAACTAACCAACATAACAAACCTTTTCCAGAACCATTCCACAAATTAGCTTGCGTATAATGTAATTTAACGTGCCAATCAAAAGCATTACCACATTTGACAACCGCTAATCTAGAGTAACGTTATGCAATCAAAAAATATTTCAATCTGGTTACCGTAGATGATTTAGTTGTCTCGCGTTTGTGTCAGAACCAGCAGAAGAAAGTAATTCATATAATTAAGGATGAATTCCTACCGGATAGACTAATAGATCCGTAAGTGATCAAGTTCTTTTTTTTACATAACTGCACATTGAAGGGCTACTATATTTCTGTAAAGTTAAAATAGAAAAATCCTACCACAATTTATTGACAAATATATTAAGAGGATCTGTATACTGATAAAATAAATTCTGTGAGGCAAACTCTGTAAAACTAGGTCCCTCATTACAACAATATTTTGATTTTAGAAAAAAAAAATGTATCGATGCATATGTTCCATAGATTACAAGTTTGAAGTCCATTTAAATTCTGTACTAAAAGTTAACCTTTATGTATCTTCCTCATGATCTATGTCGTTCTTCACTTATTTAACCCTTATATAAACTCATAAAAGTCTTTTTGCAATTAGTACTGTAACCATACCTTTTATTCCACTGTTGCTGTAATAATGTCTATTACAGCACTAGTTGCGTATTAGAAATGGGACATTTAGAGGATTCATTTTAAGTTGGTGGCATTGCGACAATAATGGAGATATCAATGTGACATTTTAAGGTTGTAGTTAAATTAACAAAATTTATTGTAGTTGTATTTGCAATACAATAGTAAATAGTTTATTTACAAAGAGAAAGTAACGCTCTTAGATTTGGTGCAAGTATTGTATACATTTATACCATGTGCGGAAGAGATATTGCGTTGAATATTATCATTCTCTGTGATAGTGATATTTGTCTTTTCGGGTAAAGGTCACATTCAAACTGTGAACCATTCCCAGAACATCCAGGCAGATCAAGGTTATTTTTCTGTGGAAACTTATTTCCGACATCTATTTTTTTATGGAAGAGGCAAGGTAGTTTTCAGTAACAACCGAGCTTTTCTAGGTAGTTTTATGGTCAACATATCACCTCCATTGCTTGCTATATGTGTAGCACTGGACCTTCTAAAACAATGTCCTGTATAAAGATGACGATCCGGTAAACAAAGAAAACTGGCAATTTCTTTAGGAGTATTCCCCATAGTGTTAATACCAATAGGGCTATTAATTAAATAGCCATGACGATAAGTTAGAAAAAAACGTTTGTAGGTAACTGTTTCAGGTCGAAGATTGTTATATTTTTTTATTAGATCCATGCAGTTTACATCAGTTACTGCAAACATTCTGGGAACATTGTTTTTTGTTTTAGGTATACTGACCATAATAGAATTTTTTGCCTTAACCAAAATATAGGGAGCCATTTAAAAATTAATATAGTTGCCTTGCATTAATTTAAGGGAATGTTCAGGAAATAATCACTATAACAGACAGCTTTATACAATATATCCATGGAAGCTCCACTGTTGCATCAGAATAATATTTATGTATAACATTTAAATTATGGTTTTCCTTGACATGTTCAAACGTGAACCATAACAAATTAACCGGAAAAATATATTTGGACCATAGATGAAAGTATGCATTTACGTACTTATTACGCATGAGTATTGTTGTGTCAAATGTATCTCGAGTTCCCTCCAGTTAATACCAGTAAAATGAAATTAAGGACTGTGGATTATACAATATATACATATGTAGGCTTAATGTCTCGGACTTCCGGATAATTCAGATATAATTTTGACAGAAGTACTTATTTTGATTTTATACATCTTAGCTTAATACATATTATGCTTATCAAAATCATAAATTTAATTATAACGAAAGTACCTTCTATCTAAATGTGTGCTAAATACAATGTCGTTAGTTAAATTCAAATGAATAAGTCATAGCTGTCTTCATTTAAATGCATACAAGTTAATGTCTAATATTCTCTTCTCTTTCTGGCAATTTCAGATAATAATATTTAAGTAATCTTTTATAATTAAAATGAAGAAAACATTACCGAAATTCTTACTGTCTGGCCAACCGTTGTTGTTTTGCCCTACATTGACAAAAGTGTAACCTCTTTTATAGAGTTCAGACTTTTATCGCATCCGAAAATAAAAGCATCATTGTGTTCATCATATAATTCATTCTTTTGGCCGGTTGGCCTCTTTGTTGTTTGTTCTTTTGTTTTTTCCTTTATTATACGTTCATATGTGATAAATCAACTGAATTGTGTTACGAGTTTTGGGTCAAAGTTAAAACTAGATAAGACATAATGTACGTTGAATTTCACGTTCAAAAAATGATGATGACATATTTTTATTAATGTGATTCATTACAATAAAGTCACTAACTTATTTAGATAGTTTTGAAGATTTGTGCACATAACACTAACTAACATCTGAGTATACAGACTGAAACGTGAGGAATATATAAAATTAGACACTGATTTATTTGCGAAATATCAAATCATAAAATATGCATTAAGATATTTATGGATGCATACATTAGCCATAAATTCTCAAGAGTAATTCTTTTCCAGAACTAATGCTCATAAAAGAATGATTCAATTACTGAAATAAAATTAATGGGCTTTATGTTTAGATTTAACTACTCATATTTCCAAAACCCATCATTTAAAAAAAAATAGCCCCAAGTACTGGCTAATTCCGGAATTTTATTTGCGAAAACTTCCCCGCTGCATAACAATGCCAGAAATTGAAGTTGAAAGAACATCTATTCCTGACCGCAAATAACAGGTACTGGAAAGTGTTAGTACCGTCTGGTTAATGTTCTTTTTGACGTCATTGACATTTTTAGACTTGTACATCAAAAGCCTTTCGAGACTGTTGGAACGATAATTACGTAAATCGTATTTTTTCGCTCTATGAAACCTCTACTAGTGATTGTTCATAATTTATAGTGGCGGTCTGGGCAAACTACAAATGCGAATAGAAATAGTGGCTGTGAATATCGCCAGTTGAGATCGATACTGCACATACGTACATAAACACTAGACGCACTGGTTGTACACCGGCAGAAAGGTATTTCCGGATAGTGCGAGCTAGAGGAAAAATTCACGCATACTGTCCCTAGTGGGGAGTGAATTTCATATCTACTTCAAATTACAGGAAATAATATTTGGTTTCCTTCGTGGGCATTCTACGAAATCTGAAAACTGCCTCCAGATAAAAACTTGAATGGAATAACACATTTTAAACACAGCGTAATATATTCTTGTCTGTAACTATTTGTTGGATGGAAAGATTTGTAAATTGTATTTACCAGATAGTTTGAAATTCCTTCACAAATTTTATGTTTTGGCAAATGGATTTTAATTACCAAGAAAAACATTACTTGATACTATCTTTTATACTCTTTCAATAATACCTTATGTATATTCTGTATTATGCAGGAAATTTTTGAAAATAGAATCATCTAAAGCAGTTCGCAAAATAAAATGGAAGATAAAAGCTTCGTTCCAACACCCCAGTAAGCCGTACATTGTACGATCGGACACATGCGTAATAGTCGCAAGCTTTATGAACCGTACATTGAACGGTCAAACTAGCGCTGCAACAATGCTTTGGACGGTACATAGTACGGTTACCGAACGATCATTGCGATACTGATATGCGAACTGATATGCGCATCAGTTGGTAACCACTTTTAATCATAAGCACAGATTATCTGTGTCATAAGACAGCGTAAATAAAATGCATTTTCTTGAGATGGTGAGCGTAGCACCCTTTAACGTTAGGGAAAAAATTAAATTTCAAGGACGGAAGAATCAAAAAATATGTAGGTTTTTGCGGTAGGTAGTCAACAATAAAACTTAGTATTTAATTTTTTAAAAACGGTAAAGAAAGGAACAAAGGTGTTTAATTATTATGTTTATCTGATATTTTTTGCATTCTTTATATAATAATGAAAATGAATGTGCGTCTTTAGTATTTATTTTTAATTATATTATTTGCTCCATTAATAATCATATTTTTTTGGAATTATGATTATTACCATTTTGTAGTATTTGTATTTGATTTTCTGTACCTCCGGTACTTTTATTTTGGATTCTATTTCCTGAAATTTTAAATTTTGTAACAGTAGTAATTACCGCCCAATTTGTTATACATAATTTTTCAATTTATCAAATCTAATGTGATTTTCCTCAAAATTTTGGTTATGTTTGAAAAAGATCTGCACGCAAATTCTCAAACAAATAATCGACTTAAAATATATTAATTATTAACGATTTACAATACATCATTGTAGCGGTGTGAATGCACTTTTCTAGAAAGATTAGTGAAAAATTACGCTTTAATGGAGACACTGTACAAATAATCGAAATCGTTAAAACTGAAACCAACAACGGGTTTCCTATGATTAGGGAAATTGAATTGTCGGCGAATCGGTATTCGGTAAATCCCCTGGAACTGTACTACAGACGGCTATTCGAAAAGAGACAGACGCACGCAGTGCTGCTATGGAAAACCTAGACTCGATTATTGAGGGATCCGTTGCTTCATTGTGTACTGTCAGCGGTACGCAATTGGAATTGTCCGCTTTTTTTGTATCTCTCTTTGTGTTTAGATTGGATGTATAGGTATGGGTATGCAAAAACCGCAGATTGAAAAAGGTTACTATTTACTTTGAAGAGCCCGTCGCGCATATAGCAACGGAAAAAGTATTAATGCTATCAATGTAATTTTAAATTTGTGATATAGGTTATGTTCATAGCTAGAAAAAATTTCAGAATATACTGAATATTCACCTAGCTAAATTAATAAGTGGAAATGAAAAGAAAGCAAAAATTATAATTATGAATTATATTAGCATATTTTACAGATCAAGTTAATAAGGATAATTAAATATAATAAGGACAGAATAACGATAAAACTAGTGAAAAATACATCACGTTTGTTAACCTGATACAGAGCAATGTGCGGCTTCGTTCGCTGTTCGTAATGAATAAAATGAATAAGAACGCCAATTACGATGGAATAAGTACAACGTATTTTATTTGAACTCGTTTATCAACAACCTGCTCGTCATATATGGCCATTCCATGTTCAGAGCGCCTGTCTGAATGAACGAAAAATATTATGTTTATATGCAGGAACGGCAACGTGTATAGATGCTCTCGCACACCGTGCTATGTGTACGAAAAAAAGAAGAATGTAGAAGAAGCAAAGAGCAGACTCCGTATTCTACACCGTTTCCTACGGCAAGGAGATACCGCGATGAAGAACAAACAACAAAAGTGGCATCGAATTGCGTTCATTTTACCCAAATGGGGAGAAGAGTGAAGACGGGGCAAAAGGAAAAACACAAAATAGGCGTGAATTATAATTTGTTACTGCTGAAGCACTGTCGCTTTACAGTTGAGTGTAAATCCGTTTTTGTCGTGGATTTACGTGAAATATACCGTAACAGAAACTCGCGCGTAACGTACATTATACATACCTACATATGTATGTGTTATTGCGTAACGCTGTATACATCAGTTTAAGACATGTTGAATTACTAAAACTCAACACTCAAACATCTACTAAATGGGGTTGCATACATGTATTGCATTTGCATTATAAAATTGGAACAGAAATACAGTTCATCTTTTAAATATACCTGCCCTCTTTACCCTTAATAAGTGGGTCAGCAAAAATTAAATTAATAACTCGCCTAATAACTCATATAGTTCCTTAAGTATTACCAATACATACTCTTTCAAAGAAAGAAATGTTAGTCAGTAATATAGCCCTATTTTGTCTACGTAATATGCAAGCCGTATCGTCTATATGACATATTACACAGAAAAGAATTGTTGCCAGAATCGCAATTGTAATGCTTTTGTTTACAAATTACCAGACAAATAGCGGCGGCAACAATTTGTAGGTTTTAAATGCATAAGATTTGTAATAGATCAAGCATTAAAAAATTGTATGAGATTTATTTATTGCCCAACAATCCAAAGTACTAAATTATGGACAAATAATGAAATAAGAACGTAAGTAAATGAACAACAGTTTTAACATTATAAGTTTTAAATAATGCCTGTTGGATCTTGAACGGCACTGTGGACATGATCTTCGACTGTTTACAGCAAGTAGTTTTCGTAGGGAGCAATTAAATATATTGCACTTTCCACTAAGGCAATAACAGACATTACAAATAAATTCAGACAGTGATTCAAGTAACAGGTTCGTACAAGTAGGCAAAGTGTAGAATTTATATAAAAAAGAGAGAGAAAAATGTATACACCTTTGCTACAACAATGATATATGGAATGCCAAATATTTCAACACAAATAGTGTCTTCATCGGTGCTAGAAAATATAAATAAAACCCTTACCTTAAGTGAGTCGATGAGCATAAGCTCTGTTCCAACACGCAGTTTGCTGCCGGTTCGTAACCGCGTGAACCAATCAGAAAACATATTTCAGTTCTCAAGGGCTCCAATCTGTTATCTTATTGATTCACGTCATCATGAACCATCAGCAAACTGCGCGTTGTAACAGAGTTGTAATGTCTGTATGTATATTCAGGGAAGAATTTTATCGTTATTGTTAGCTTATTTGCTCAACAAAGGGGGCGTAATAATCAGAGCACGGTTCTCTCTGAAGACTAGCACAAATATACCAGTAATTGTCTACTGTTTGAATATAATTCTTTTTATATTTTTATATAAAAAACCAAACATTATAAAACAGCGATTGCTATGAATATTCTTGCGCAGATGTTACTTTGTTGTGGGTGCCTGGACATTGGGTAATGGTAGGCAATGACAAGACCGATGAGGTACTACGAGGGCAGATACGAAAGTGGGTCCAAGAACAACATAAAGAATACTGGGAAAATACAGCCAAGCAAAGTCCTGACAAAACCTTTATTTATTTTATTCTATTTTTAAAGTTCAGGACAACAACGGGACTAACCCAACACATTGTCCACCTAGTATGTACAAAATAAGAAAAGAGAAAAAAATTACAATTCTAACATAACAAACAGAATCTATGTGTCTTATAAATGACATTTATATGAATTTAAATTATACAGACCAACCGGCCAAGGACCTGTACAGATTGGTACAGGGCACAAGTATCTGGGAATGGGTGGTATAGGGCATGGGTACAAAAAATGGATACAAAAAGCCGAAGGGCTGGGGTGTTTCCGGAGACTTATGTCAGACGGCTCCCATAAGGGAAAAACCCAGATATTTATGTACACTTAGGATAATGTTGGCTTTACTTCACAATTTAGTAGGCCCGAAATTATGTTACTTCCTCAAAACAAAGCTACGCGTTGATTTTACAATTATATATATTCTTAACACTATTTTTCAAGCAAAAGGAATAAAAGAAGTTATTTGAAATTGTACAACAATATTTGCGAAGCACGGCTTATAGAAGAGAAAAAAATGCACTATAACCTTTAATTCAGTTGCACTCATATATGAACGAGTATAAGGGAAAAATGCTTGCCCCGAGGAAACTATATTTGAGACATATATTTACAATTTTCCAAACACTAGCAATATAAGTAACGATTACCTCAGTTATTGCAATATGTTCTTTTGTATAAATTTTGAATAATGTTACATTGCAGTGTTTGGCTAAATAAATGTTAACTGATAAGTCTTATAATAACAAATAAGAAGTGCTAAATTTACAAATAAGGTCAGCGAGAGTATCAACATAAAAATTTTGCAAACGATATTTCTGCATTCCCAATAATCTCATTAGGTAAATCATCTTTAAAAACATACAATAACTTACTAGCAGCAATGCGAATATAAAGATATGCAAATAACAAAAGTATGAGTAGCGTCTAAAGTCCGACAAGTCAAGTTGACTTGATGTTACGGATTTGATATTCCGAGATTCACTCATTGGAATTATGCAAAATAATTGTTTTCTGAAAAGTTGTTATAATTTTGAGAAAATTTGAAGCATTTTCCTAAAGGGCAATGCACTCATACGTATTTTCGGAATTTATACAACTAATACAAAATGGAAAAAAAAACAAAAGCGCTATTCTACTAAAAGATCTTACGTATATGAAGAGAAGAAAGGGCCTTCCACAAATGCACGCATATAAATCAGATTCTCTATGTGATATAAAGGCCAACAAATGAACCAGACCCCCCCCCCCCTCATCACCCTATAGTCGATATCATAAAACAGCAATGACCTAATCACCAATACATTAGTTTTTCCTTTCCGGTGCGTTCGTTTAATGGTGCCGTCTTTTCGAACCGCATCGCTTACAATACACTGTACTAATAACGATGATGATAATAATAACAGTAATAACAGAATGATGGGCCAACTCATTGTGTTTTCTGTACGGCCAGATACTTACTATGTACGCCATTGAGTTTCCCCATCGTTCGCAAGATAATAAAAGCACGACCGTTTACATAATGACTGTTACAATACGTGTCATCAGAGCCGCTTGTTCTGTAAGGAAGTCATTTCGCTCGGACATGACGACACTACTTGACCCGAAGGGAATTTATGAACGTCCGACGGGAAAGGCGCTAAGGAAACAGTGCGGTATCGACCGACCCACTACCGTGCCTTGTCCGTCATATTGATCACGATAATAATGAGGGGTTAACGAGCTTATTTGCAAATTTTCAAGTTTAAGGTAACTGCGAAGATATAACTACGTCAAATTTTGAATGACATCTATGCACATTATTAGATCTCATGCAATCAAATTTAGTACGAAGAAGAAAAGTACATTTCGTGGCTTAAAACACGTAGGCACCACCGACTGAATTTATCAGAAGCGTCAAATTAAAAATTGTGCTTCATTTGTTTTGTTAATTAATCCTTTAGAAGTTCTGATTTTTACTGTAAATATAAATAAAATTCCTCATTGTTTTTCACGCTATTGTAAAAAATACCGAACTACTTTAATTTGTTTAAAAAAATGAATTGATTCGCTCTAGTATTACTTGTATTTTTGAATTTTTGTACCAAATTGTGTTTACAATAGTTAGTCATAAAACAATTTAATAATTACTCGTCCTTTTAATGCGGCAATGCAAAATAAAAATGGGGTTTCAATATTGGAGTAGCTGCCTTATATAAACTTTCCAGATCTTTGTATTTCCTATTGTTCAGCTTATTTAATTGATCATTTCAGGATGACGGATTTTGAATTAAACAATCCCAACAAAGAAGAATTTCACATTTGTGGCAAGAGCTAAAAACTTTACATCCAGATACTTCACAACTAGTATTGCTTCTGACGTCGTTTTTTTGTAAGGCAATTTTTTACTATCCGAGATTACAATAATTACTATACTGAAATAGAACATTAAGCATTTTTGGTACAAAACAGGCACTGAACTAGTGAAACAATACTTTAGAATCTAAATACGAGAATACCGTACATCAACTGATGCAATAGAACTTTTTCTGCTTTCAGCAGAAAAAATGCAACTATCAAACTAACCAAGGAGTGAACATTTACCTTTTAAAACCCGTGTTTGTTGACATTGCCATAATTGAAGGAACCCATTTTGTAGTCTTGCTAAGTTTAGTACTAAAGTTAGAGCTTCATTAAAGTTCGACTTTGAATTTACGAATTGACCCGATGCTGATCATCTGAGTATGACTCAGGCATAATCAGGCTGGAATCAGGCAAACAAGTTAACACGGTGTGCCTAGATTTTTCTAAGGTATTCGACTAAGTTGATCACAATCTTTTGTTGGTAAATCTGTCAGTCTTTGGTATCAATGGTACAGTACCTTCTTGGATTAAATCATATCTTCAAAACCGAATACAAGTGATTACCAGAGCATCTGCACAGTTGCGGACTATTAATGTAATGTCGAGTGTACCACAAGGTTCCCCCTTTGGCCCCAATATTTTTCTTAGTGTTTGTAAATGACCTGTATTCTTCACAGACTAATTGTATTTTCTTCGCTTAGACAGAAGGCCTGAAATTATCTAGAATCATTACAACAATTACAGACTGCGACCTACTAGAAAATCATTTGAATAAATTACTTGGTGCGAGAGAAATAATATCTCATTACTACAACGAGTGTTGTATAATTGCTTTCGCAAAAAGCTTAAGATCTATGACCTGCGATTACCATGTTAAGAAAACAGTATTAAAGAGGGTTACACAAATATCAGTTTTGAGGGTTATTTGTGATACAGCTTTTTAAACCAATTAATGGATTTATTTATCCACCAGAATTGTTGGGAATACTTTAATTTTAAATAGTCCAAATATACGTTTGTGTAGTAGGCGTCATTACTTGTAGTCATCGATGCTATCAATGTGTAGAAGAATTAATACTAATTGTGATAACATATTTAGATATTGTCAATGATCAGTCTTTGATTTTTGCACGGACTTCTTGTGTATTCCCCTCACGTAACTTATTGGTAGTCATCCTGCTTATGTAAGATTTACCCTATAAAATAGTATAAATAAGCATAATAAAAATAGGTACGCATAGAAGTATGTGGGCGGGGCAATAAGTTTAACTATAATTTAACAGAATTTAAAACATAAATAGTTAGCGATAAGATATATCATTTAGAACGGGCTGCGTAAAGAGACACCAAATTGTTACTTAAAGATCACTGAAAACATGCATGTATATAATAAAACTAAATGTTAATTCATAATTAAAAATTAAATCATTTAAATTAGTGACGTATTTATGTATAACAACATTGTACATATAACAACTTTAATTCTAGAATTCTATTATTTAAAGATAAAGTTGCGAAATGCATTGGCACTTTTTAACCGAAACTGCTACATGTTCCTCTTCTCATCAATTCATATTACTTTTCTACTAGTGCGAGTTACAGTGAATCGAATATTTACGTTTCGACGGCAGCGTTTCGCACACTCTGACAATATGATGATGTATAACCGTGTTGTAAACAACCATCATGTGTGTTATTCTAAGGAAGCAAACATCCGGCTTTCAGTGAAATATCGTCTTGTCTTCGAACAATCCTAAACAAGTCGTACTTTTGTCTCGGAACCCCCGATACACACACGGAGCGCACTCGCGTCGGTCGCGCTGCACACGGGTTAGATGATGCGTTAGTAGAACGCTTGAACGAATCCAGAACGGGAAATAAATGGGGCTTTGATCGTTATACATATAGGAAGCGGTCCGCTATAGACGTTTCAAATGATTCCTATTGAAATTACTCCATAATGTATCTTTCTATATAGTAGTTGCGCGTTTGCTTATTGGTTGATTTTTTTTTTCAATAGAAGGATGTTTAAATCTTTTGCAAAGTATATTTTTATAAACAAAAATAAGAATAAAATATTATTAATTCGTAATTCCCTTAAATTAATTGTGAAATACAGCTGACACGTGATTTCCGGCTTTTCACACGATATTTTTGTTAATTTAATATTTTTTTGGTATATGCACCACATACATATTTTTTAAGCTTTTTTTGCAGAACTTTGAGAGTAGCTTGGTTAGGTCTTTCCATCGCTGCCTATAATGTGTCATTCTTTTCCACTTCCTAAATTTTTTTCTTTGAGTCCTCTTCTATTATCTTCTTCTACTTTCACCTTGGCCGTCCTCGTTTCTTCTTACCTTCTGCTGCCCATGTAACTTATTTAAACTTGTGCTGATTCTCTAACGAAATTACTTATATTTGATTCCTTATACCATTCATACAGTTCGTCTTTTCCGTCACAATTCTGCGTGCTTTGCTCCAAAAATTTTCAGTAACCTTTTCATTTCCCATATTTCCAGATTCATTTGATGTTTTGCTATCACCCACGTCTCTCAGGCATATGTCGTCGTAGGACGTATTACTGTTTTGTATAACTTTATTTTTGTTCTTTTTGGTATTTCCTTCGATCTCAGTATTCTATTAAGGTTTCCCACACATTTGTTTTCTTGCGATAGTCTTATTTCTATCTTCTTTTTTATTCACACTGCTTGGTTATGTATATAACCAAATATATACATATAAAACTCCGTTTCTTCTTCTAGAATTATAATGCTACATATTGGGAGTGATAATGGTTTTTTTTTTAATTGCCTGCTATATTTTCCATCGAAAAAAAATCTCCGATTATCACAAGGAAATGAATGGAGAAGTATTACAAAGTAGATCAGAAATGTTTTACCCTTTTTAGAAGGAGATTGTATCGTTGCAATGAATAATGCAACATACTATTCCGTCAAGGCAGAAAAAATGTCAACGGCTCCATGAAAAAAGGATATTTTAATTAATTGGCTTGTTCGAAAAGGAATTGCCTGCGATATCTCATACTTAAAACTTGAACTTCTGGAACTCGCTAAAAGCTATTTAATAATAATAATAATATCGTCTTTATTTAAAGAAGAATAATAGCAATAGAACACCCTAGGGCGAAGTTTAGCAAAAAGCTATTCTATCAGTTAACCCATGGTTGTTCAATAAAAGTAACATTATTTAAGGTTAAATTATAAATTGTGTGGAAACGTGCTGTGGAAACTAATAAGTAAAACAAAGACTCCATAAACTCGAGAGTGGCACAAAATACATAATACACATACAATTTCATAATAAATACATTCAGTGGGGCTCTAGTAGGGAGACATACCTAGCATTGATCTGACGTGCCTCTTAAACATAGTTAGTGACATCTGCTTTTTAAATACTGCAACATATTCGCTATAGACAACTACAGCATTATAACTAAAAGACCGCCTATACATAGCTGTTCTATGTTGTGGTAAGCTCATAGTATCCCTCCCCCTAACATTAACATTATGACTGTCACCACGATATGCAAGTCTAGTTCGCAAATAAATGGGATATCCTTTCTGTAATAATTTATATAGAAATACCAAGTAGTGCTGGAAAACGCAGCAAGCTATTTAAAAAATAACCCGATACCCTATGTAATCCATGAGATGGTAGCAGAAGCTGGTTGTAAAATTTTAAGGTTGCCACCATACCATTGCAATTTAAATCCGATAGAACTCGTATTGGTCAAGTGAAGGAATATGTAGCTGCAAATAACAAAACTTAAATTACCAGAGGTAAAAGAATTATTGAGTGAAGGACTCTAACTCGTAACTGCTGAAGCACGGACAAATTGCATCAATGCCGAAGAAAGTAAGGTGTTGTATGAGCTGAATAACATCGTAGAAGATATGATGGAAGAATTTATTATTACCCCTAATACTGGATCATCATCGCAAATATCCTCTCTAAGTGATGTTTCCGACTTATCAACATAAAAATTGATATTTAAAGTAATTTGTACATCGTTCCATAATTGTGATAATTGTAGCTACTTTAAAAAAGAACCATTAATGTGTCTCATAGAAGTCTATTTTATTCCGAAGTGTTTGTATACGTGAAATATAGAATATATCTGAAATAAAAGTTTTTCCATTTTTTTTTGTTGTTGGATTAAATAAACTGAAATAAACGTATATTTTTCGTAAACATTTTACTAAAATATTTATCATTAGAATTTTTTTTTACTTTCAAATTACCCGCCATTATTTAATCGAGTTAAATTTTGGCAGTGTTATACGGACACCGATTGCGGCGCTATCTACTATGTTGTTAAAGTGAATGGACTTTAGCTTTTTATGACTCCTAGCTATCTGCACTATGTCGTTAGCGTACGGCAGATACTGGCTCCCTCTGTTGAAAAGTATTCCATCCCGATTTACTTTGGTTTTCCTTATAACTTGTTCCAAAGCCACCTTAAATAATAGTGTTGACAGTGCGTCACTCTGTGTCATTCTCTTTCTTACTCTTTTGTATTGTCATTATTATCATTCTAATCACTCTTATCAGCTTTGAATTCTTCCAGTGCATCAACCAGTTTATTCCTATTTATATTATCATATGGTGCTTTAAGTTCTATGAAAAGCGGGAAGATTGGTATTTCGTATTCATAGCAGCCTACCCAGCAGCACTTATGTATACGATGGGTATTTTATATTGCCATAACTGCACGGCACATGTGCGCTGGAGACTGAACAAATGGTAGGTTCATTGCAATTGTTGCTATTATTATCTCACTTAAAGTGTAAAACAATGTTCGACACTGGCACATCCATAAAACTTAGCTGAGATATAACATTTATAGCAAACAAGCTAAACGGCATAAACAGATATTTATGTTGATCGTAACGAAACAGGACAGGCTTGCGGAATTAGAATGTGGGCTGAAATTAATACCATTCCAACGGGGGAAGATTATTCAATAACTATTTCGTATTTTATTTTCTTACATTAGTACTCAATTAGAAGGTACTCCGACAAATCTAGTAAATCGTTAAGAAGTAGGAATTATACACATGTGGTAGAAATTTGTATAAAATCCATATTCCTTACAAATCTCGTTACCGCAACTCTATATTGAATTATTTTATTGGAATAACAAGAAATGTATATTCTTCATTAAAATTACCACCTCATTAGCTCTTTATTCCTCATAAAAATAGGCCAAGCACGGATGCCGGTCCTGTTTTATTTCAGTAAAAAAGAAACAGGCTCACCGGCAAACATTTTGAAATACCTGTTTGCCCAAGTTAAGTAATAAGTAATAAACATTTTATGACTCTGATAAGCCTGATTTACATAAAGAACTATCAATAAATTGGTTTAAAATATATTACGAGCCGATGTTGAGGCGACTGTGGCCCCAGGGCCGTTGTGAAAGAACGAGTGACACTATTCATTTAAAATTAATAATTCACGTGATGAATACAGTTGATACCGGGCTTAGTGGTTTGTAAAATATTTATATACCTACGTACCCGATACGTGCGTACATATTGGGCGACTCGTGCAACAATATAACAAGCGAACATGCACGTAAACACCTGTTTCTCCTTTGTCATTGCGACTACTGTGTATGCTGTGCGCAATTTCATAACACTGTCGCTGAACAGGCGCGGGCTACCTGAAAGATTAACAAAAGACGCGCTGCCGCCGTCAAGTCCTGTACATTCCAAAAGAAAATGGACTATAAATAACTTTGTGAATTACGTTTGCCTCCGAATACGTTTTCACTTCGCCATTGTAAGACCTCAATGAATTTTCAATTAGTGTTCTATCTTGGACATCGTTTCTTCTGCCCCTTTTTATAGTGGCGATAAAATCAGTTTTAACTTTAGTACATACATACAAAATGTAATCGTAAAATATTCAATATTGTATATTGAATAAATGTCGACGGTATTTGATGGCAATAGATTGATTTCTTGTAGGTAGTTCTCAATATAATAAAAAAGTGAATTTTATAATAGAACTCTCCTATTACCCCTAAATTTTAGGCTCACTGAAAAAGGTTTTGACCTAAATTTATAAATAAGAATAAAGCGATAGTGTTCTAGCTCCTTCTTCGAAAAATGTTTATATCGGAACTCTATCGTTACAAAATAAAGTGTATGTAATTTTTTTTTTGGTATTCTTGATATTAAATCAAGTTATTACAAATATTTTGTTTTTCTTGCAAAAGATGCAAAAATTAAATAACTTCTCCAATGCTTCCTTATAGCAATAGAACAGTTATGATGTCCTAACATACACACCACATATTGCTATTAACAATAATAATAATAATAAACGTGCTTTATTGTCATGAAAATTACAAATTTTGTCGACAAAGCTAAGGAAAATTACAATAAAACAATCAAAAGTTAAAAATGGTAAAACAAACAAACAAATAATACATAGTGTTGACACACTAAGTTGTCAGGTACGTGTATACAAAAAAAAAACAAAAAAAAAACACAAAAAAACACAAAAAAGAAATACCAACAAATACAAAAAAATACAAAGCTTTAAATTTAAAATTTTACCCTCTTCCGAAAAAGTCGCTAACTGCGTAAAGAGGTCTCATTAGCAACTAAACAACTAACTAAACAACTAACTAACTAAAGCAACCTTTGTACCTTTGTACAGTACCTTTGAAGAAGTAGCAATTGTCATATATTATTTTTTAAAAGAAGTACCTACTAATATTAAGTCATTAATGTTATTTTTTCAATGATAACTTGAGATGGGTAATCTAGCGATCAAGCGTTAGAATACGGATTGATTTAGTTTGATTTGATTCAGTCCCCAATGCAGATAAAGATCTTTCACATCCCTTAACACGACCGCCTTATAAGGCCTATTGTATTACTCTTCATTGGGTTGTTTCCTGATTATCGGAACAGGTCTACCTCCCTGACAAGGTTTAGTAGTGTGTGCGTCAAGTCATTTTCCGGCATGCCCCGCAGTGTATCTGATAGGGGGTTTCTCCGGTGACTTAATGCGTAGCATTTAAAAATAATGTGGGAGGCTGTTTCCTCCTCTTCATTGCATAACCTACACAGAGGTTCCTCTCTATACTCCCATTGTTATGTTTCCTTAGGTTGCCGTGTCCAGTAAGTAGACACGTCATCACCCCTATTCTGCGTTCTGCCATGAGACAGTATGTCAGCTGCCAAATGTTGTGATGGTTTCCCCATCATCTGTTTGCTGTGTTTCTGTCCTGCTACATGGTGCCAGTGTTTCTGGTGTTGTTCAGTTACCGCACCACGCGCAGCAGCTTTTGTGATCCCGAGAGCTGGTTCAGGTCCAATGAAGGTCATTTTGGAACCCCGTCCTTGCTACCTGGTCCGCCTGGTCACTGCCTGCAATCCCCCCATGTCTCAACACCCATATCACCTTGACTGCATTGTGTTTCGCCAGGTTGCCCGGTTTTGAAGGTCTTGCAGCCTGGACGATATCCGATAAGATGCCAATGCCTTAAAGGCAGCTTGACTCTCCTTGAGAATGTAGAGCGGTTTATTTCGACAATAAGTCTCCATCCTCAGTAGAATCTGCAGAAGGAGAAAAGTGTTAGGCACAGTACGTCTGGCTAAGGTCAAACCATGAAAGATCCCAACAAGCACCAAAGTAACTGAAACTGGAACCTATTTGAAGTAGCTTAGACGCAATCGCGACTATAAATATTACTTTTTTGTATAAATTACTTTAATT
>JARFOC010000034.1:849238-889969 GCA_031763485.1 Osmoderma eremita
TTTTATTTATTTAAAACAATATAACGAAATAATTATAAGTATACACTTATGCTGAAATGATGATGCTTATCAATGAAAGAATGTGTGGTTTCTGTGTCTATTTTAAAAATGCTGCAGCTGTATTTATGAATGTAAAAGCGGATTGCATCTATTTATTGTGGTCTTTGCCTAGACAAAAAACAATATTCTGTATTTCTGGAATCTTTATTTATGTGAATATAACACAGGCTTATTGATAAGTATTGATAGACCAGCAATCCAGATAAACGTGGAAAATATTCTTTCTGGAATGATGAGTCATATTAGACACTGACGTATATAAAAGCAAGCAAGATAATTAAATAATCTTCTAAAGTAAGTAAGTAAGAAAAAAGGTGTGTAAGTGCCATTTTAAACCAATTTGTAAAAGACTATAGTGATTTTACAACAGATGGGAGTGTGCTATTTTGTAAATATTGGGAAATTCAAGCTACAGCGGTAAAGAAGTTTCAAGTGACGCAGCATCTCCAAACCGGAAAACATGCAAATAATAAAAATCGTAAAAGGGGAAATAACGAACGACAAATGTTAATTTCCAGTTTACCGACGCCTGGACCTAAACACTCTGTATTTGCTGAAGAACTGTACGGCTTTTATTTGCGCTGACATTCCGTTAGCTAAATTAAAGAATGAAGTTTTTCGCAATTATATGGAAAAGCATACGAAACAAGCATTCCAGACGAACGACATTACGAAAATATTATGTTTCCGATTTGTATAACACAACATTAAACAAATTAAGGGAAAAAGTAAAAGATCATTTTATTTGGGTGTCGTTGGATGAAACCACTGGTGTGGAACAGAGATGCATTGCAAATTTTATATTTGGTATAGCAGGAGTTAATGAAGAAAGAGGTAAGTCATATGTACTGACTTTAAAAGTGTTGGACAAGGTGAATCATTCAACAGTCGCTGCTTTTTTCAACGATTCTCTGAGTTTATTGTGGCCGTCTGGGATTTTATATGAAAAAGTACTACTGGTTTGTAGTGATGCGACACCATATATGTCCAAAGCTATGAGGGGCCTACAGGTTTTGTATCCAAACATGATACATGTGACCTGTGTAGCACATAGTTTACAGCGAGTGGCCGAATTAATTCGTACTTTATATCCAAACGTTAATATGCTGATATTGTCTGTAAAAAAGATTTTCCTTAAAGCACCAAGACGTGTCCAGAGGTTTCGGGAAATTGCAGAAGACGTTCCACTTCCACCCTCGCCATTCATCATAAGATGGGGAACTTGGATCGACGCTGCTGTATATTACGCTGAACATTTTGAGATTCTTAAGAAATTTCTTGATGAATTCGATTCTGAAGAAGCTCAGAGCATTGGGGAAGCACAAGGTATTCTGAGAAAAATAGGCATTCGAGAAGATTTAATTTTAATCCGAGCTAATCTGGCGTGTATTTCGACAGCAATCTCTATACTGGAAGCTAAAGGGTTACCTTTAAAAGACAGCATTGAAGTAATAGAAGATATACTTAAACGTTTATCGAAACTCCAGAATAATTTTTTCGTCAATAAATTAAATGTAGTTCTGTAAAAAAATACCGGCTATCAACAGCTAAAGAATTACTATTGATACTCTTTACAGCACTGTCAGGTTGTAAAATGAATAAAATTAGGCATAAACTATGAATGTTGCTCTACTTGTGTCGCCCTCAAAATGAACTAATATTAAATAAATTGTTGTAAATAAAAAAATGTGCAGGTGATTAGGCGGAACAATAACACATGTTGTGTATTTTTACCTGATATTTCAGCTGGGTAAATATGATAAGGGATCTTTGTGGTATTTTACAATAATATTAACAAAGAATAGGTTGTTGCTTAATTTTTGTCTGATACTTTATATTATATACATATGTACCTGGAGGATACAAGCGCCCTGGTTATAGGAATTCTGGGTATATACATATATCTAACATGGGATAGAGTAAGTGCTCTGTTACTTGAACAGTTCGCATAATAGCACAAAATTTTAGATATGTTGTACGTCGCATACACAGTGCACTGGAGAGTTATTAGAAAGTTATTCCTGATCCATTTGCACTTAAATTTCCAGGTACGCATATTCCAAGTATTGCGGCAACACAAAACAAAATTCGAGCATTAGAGACCTTGAAACTTTTGCTAATTCCAAAATAAAATTATTGCACCTTATGTTATGCTTTATAATAATTCTCAGTTATTTGTTTATTTGTTTTGTATTTACACAATTGCAACAGTTGTTAGCTCACTAGGTACATCGTTCTTTAACAAAAACGAAGCTATATAACATAGCTTCGTTTAGAAGTAAGTGAGGGTTTAGTTCACAAGAAGTTAGTTTCTAGTTGGAATTTTTGTTTATTTCCTCAAAATTAACTTCATTTAATTTGTCATGTATAATTACATACCATAATTACACTGTTAAAGCTCCTGGAATCCAAGTAACATGCAACGGGCAGGCGGCATTCGCTATTAGTCCCACCTCCCTATAGACGACCACTTAAATCATGGTTTCCTGTAGCCAGGTCGTTTACTTCCATCCTGTACGCATACATAGATTGTTATGGTTATGAGTAAAAGACTGAATCTTGCGCCGCGCGTCAGGAGCGTAGTTATGGCACGATCCGCAAACCTGTTCGGTTCTCAGTAATGACAGGGATAAACATAAAAGATTTTACCATATTAAGATAAATTTGCGAAGGTGTGTCTACAGATCCGTTAAGTTGTTTTAAACATTCTTTTAATTATGCAAAAATAACATCGATAGTTTTAGATCGGGCCTTTTCTGTAAATAATGTCATTTTGCCCACGACGCACTCGGTTTGCTGAAATAACTGAGGGAGAACACCTGATGTTGCAAATACTTAACCGATCTTATCCAGTTTGTAACATCACGTAAGCCGTTTAAAACGGTAACTGTTTCACCACGCTCTATAAATTACAATTTACTGTTTATTATATTTTATTTACCTACTATCAAGCGCACGCCTGTGGCGCGCGGCTCAATTTCGCTCTTCAGTTGTGAGTTATGATTTATATCATTCGTATTTCATTAAGAAGCGCATTAAGCAAGTGTAATCTGATAAAATCGTAGGTCCCCATCTGTTTAAGAAATATAATCGTAATGACTGAACAGTGAGCACGCGCGAGGATGCTTTTGTACACCGAACGGATACATCTGATAAGGAAATGAGGATGAATCGGTCTATGGTGCCCGGCGTGGGTGCTCCTTGTAACTTTTTTTCTCTATTAACGTCGCGCATACGGATGCAGTGTCTGTAATACTATCGCTGCAGGAGAAATGAGACGGGTCTCTTTTCATATTATTAATTGTGAAAAATTTTATCGTATGAAAAAATATGATTCTCTTAATATACAGATATGCATACAGAGTGTTAAGGGTTGCTGTCAGACGAACTTGAACGAAGTCTGTGTGTTCATCCTAGTAGATAATACGCAGCGGTATAGTGGGTTGAATAACATTGGAGCATCTAACAAGTGTTTCAGATGCTTAGATATTTTCTACCTATGAATGTAATTTCGAATTTGTGTATTCAAATAAATACTCGTCCCTACTTGAAGTAAAAATATTTTGAACTATCAAATTAAGTTGAACAAAATATGAAAAAATTCTATTCTAACCATAAGAAATAAATAAAGAATAAATAAAATCCTTAAAAATGAAACTAAATGGATTTTCTTCGAAAACGGAACTAAAAACAGATAATCCCTCCCTTCTACTACGATCCCTAGGTCTTATTGTAGAACAGATGCCATCGTAGAGTTCATCAAACTAGTCCAGTCCCTTAAGGTAGCTTAGAATTTTGTTCAATGATAAATTTCTCACGTCAGCTTGGCAAGTAATTTCCTTCCCAAAAATGGAGTAGCTGATTCGGGTGGCCGCAGGACAGCGGCACATAACATGCTCTAATGTTTCTACGTCCCCCACGACCGACTGCTAGAACGAGATGTCTTCTATTAAACGAGTCTATTATAAGTCTGTTTTGCTATTCAATTAATGGATTTGTGTGTGCTTCCATTTTTTTAGTGGTGTTTTATACTTCTTTAGTAGATGACTTCCTCTACTTTCGGAATTATTAGAACTGCGGTAGCGTTTCATTTTTGACGTACCGTGGGGCGTCAACAATTGATTGTTTTTGATTGGCACCCCTGGATGATTGCGGTGTTCAACTTGTTGGCGCATCCCCATAGCTCTATGTCGTAGGTTCAAATTGGCTTAGCGACTGCTTTGTGGATTAGGATCTTGTTTTCTATTGCATTATATTACAACAAGAAATTGTATAGAGCGAAAGATAGAGAATGTTCCCGACATTTACATATTTAAAGTCCGCATTTGACACAATCGAAAGAAAAAGTGTGGACGATACTACGAGAATTATAAGTGCCGAAGAGTTTAATAAATGCTACCAGTGTGCTTTTGAAGTGACACGTCTAAGACAAATAGCTCGAAAAACAAAATGGAACAAAATTACAAACAAAAACATCAGGAAAATAACAAACCAGGAACCGATTCTGAGGAAAATAAAAATAACTAATTGAAATGGTATGGATCTATAATTAGAATGAAGATCGAGTTCCAAGAAAAATTATTTGGAAGCAAGGACTATAAGTAAAAAACGAATGCCTAGAAGAAAATTGATGGACCTAATTAGGGGAATAGAGACAAATAAGGGAAGTATCTTAGAAAAATAAAAATTATGACAACTAACAGGAGAACTGAAGGAATTGGGTGGAGGAAGAACCGGAAATCGTCTCTGACCCCTGAAAAGGTAACAGTACCCGAGAAGAACTCTCCTGAAAAATTCCTCATTGAACAAGATTCTTAGCTACTTCAAGGGCCTGGACTTGTTTGATGAACTCTAGGATGGCATCCGCTCTACAATAGGACCTAGTGGCCGAGGTAGAAGGCGCCTTCGACGACCCAGGCGGATGACATGCCTTCACCAAATCCAACCAATTAATTTTCTTCATTTCCATTTGCTTCCTTTTTTGCAGATGTTTTTTTTTTCAGTTAAGTTTGCTATACAAATATAGATCTAAATATTTCACAGAATTTCCTTGTATCAGTATGTTGTTTATTTTGAGTTATCGATAGCATAAAGGTTACATGTATTGCCTTCGATTGAGCTTGCTGAACTCTACCATTTCTGGTCAGTGTAGCAGTGTCACCAGCAAATGTGCCCAGTGCAATGTTTACTGTAGTTGGTATATCTAAAGCGTACACTATGGAAATTTTTAAATCTCTTCGTGGCTCTATATTGGTCCACAAACACCGGTGTTTATTTTAACGTTTCTTGTCAAATATTCCCTTCAGTCGGTGTAAAAGTCAATACCAACAGTGTTAAAATTACACGGACTATATGACATTTCGCAAAAATTCCTTTGAATAGTTATCTACGAACATCTATTTTTGTACTTTTGACACAGTTTACGCAATAAGTGAAAACGATATCGAATTATTTTTTGCGGTGTTAAAACTAGCATTTTTAGTGTCAGTGTTAACACGTATGTGAAATTTCCACACGTACGCCAAAATTTGTTTTACACCCAAAAATTTTCCTAGTGTAGAGAATGTTAAATGGACCATGATACTGCCTTGTGAAACTCCAGATTGGATTGAAAACGTATTCGAAACTTTTACTTCTGAACTGTCGATCGCTGATGTATGATTAATAAATTAATTAAATGTTGAGAATCTCCGAGCGCATCGATCTTGTCGCAACATGAAACTGGGATAAAACGACTCTCAACTATTTGATAGTAGTAGTCAAATAGTTAAGAGTCGTGATGTTGGATTTTTTGCGCAGGCTCCCGGCCATTTTTAGACGGTGTATTGTTTACTAACGAATCTTATTGAGTGGGCCGAAAATCGTAGTTGATTATTAATTATTGTTAATTTGGATTATTTTGAGAACATTTTAATGAATTTTTAGTGTTTTGGTGAATTATATTTATTATATTTAATTTTAAAACAATTTTAGTGTTATACTTATCTTTACATAGAAAAAACCATTTGGTTGAGACAACAAAATGTACCTTTAAATAGTGACAAACAAAATATCAAGTTGTCTCAAATAAATATATAGTTGGAACAACAAAGCAAATGCTATACAACAACTATATCTTTTTTTATTTTCAACTATATATTTATTTGAGACAACATGATGTTTTGTTTGCCACTATTTAAACGAAGATTTTGTCGTCTCTACTAAATGCTTTTTTCCGTGTAGTGTATCTATCTTTAATAATTTAAAGTGAAATTTTCGAATATTTTCAGTTTTCTTAGTGTAGTAATATTATTAGAAGTATGTGGAAGGCAAAACATCCTTCCCGTTATTGTTGCATTCCATCTTCATAATTCCATCCTCATAATACAAACAATACTAAGATTAGTTTCTTCTCATTTCTTAAACTTCACAAAGGTAAGTTGTATAAGAATGCATGTAGATATATATCTATTACATAAAACATTACAACTGTAGGAAAAAGTAAAAATTTGTGATTATTAAACATATTTAAATAAGTTGCTGGTGTTCCTGTTTACATTAAATCATTATGACCTACAATTACTATACTAATATAAGACAACACTAAAACACGACGTCGTTTATCATAGATACATATTTTTTGGAAAAGTTTCTATTCCAAGTATTCCTCAAATACACCATTAGAACATGTCGTTCGAGGTCAATGAAACGATACCTCGAATATGTCGATATATATATTAATTGTGACCATTCTGTTATTCTGTGGTAGTAGATACCCTTTAACATACTGTATATGGTTTCGTCCGTGTTAGACATACGTATTGTGTATACATCTAACAGTAATTTTTAATTTTTGCCATACCGGCACCTTAGAGTGAGTAGTAACGGACCGCAGGTAATTCCATGAAGCTAAGCTTTTGGATATAGAGATTTATACAGTATTGCAAAGCATCCAATAATAAGCAGTCAATATAGAAAATAACTACTCCATCAGTAATTATAATCTGTTAGCATTACGTGTAAGTGTTCTGATTCCTATATAAAAAAACCTTGTTCTTTTAGAATTCAAAAATGGAAAAAAGCAATTATAATTTTATACCCATTATATAAAATAATACTTGCCAATGTAACCAATTAAGAAACCTTATCTTCACAAATGCTGAACGGTACAAAAGCGCGAAGATAATTAATCATATAGCCTTTATATGTACGTTGCAAAATGCAATTGTGCTCTCGTCTTAACAAGTAGCATTGTTCCTTCACATGTTTTAACCGTAACAACGCCCGCTGCTGAACGCAAGAAGACGATGAATCAATGGAAAAACTTGTCGCATTACTTCTCTCAGAATTTTCAGTATTTCCGTGCATTTGTTACGTGATCTGAATCTGTAATGTGGCCGTCTGCACTGCGTTTCTCGATCGACCTACTTGAAAAAAGGAAACTATGTATTGAACTTCTCATAATTATTGTGAGCATTAAATCAGCTAATAGTGGCGCGCGCGTTGTACGCAGGAATGTCCACGTTGTTTCTTTCAATTTTTTTTATTTCGTTTCTTAACAAGGAAATGTAATATTTAGTTTTCAATTTTCATTTGCCGCTATATAACGAATAACCTGTAAAATGCATTTTATTTAAGATGACTAAATCATAAACATGTAACCACTACAAAATGAGAACCGTACGCATGTGTGCAATTTCATGAATGTAGGAATAATCCAGTTGTTAAACCGAAATTGCCGGCTCGAAAAACGGCCACCTTTTTTTAAGCACAAATTTGTCTAATAGCGTTGGAAATGAGGGGGTTTTAACAAATCTTACGCAGTAATCACTTGTTCCTGATTAAATCAAACGACAATAATTGTAATAACCTTCTTGTGATTGGTTTCCTATGTTAAGAACTGGAAGATGTTCAAATTTGGATATGTCGTATTTTATGCCATATTGTAATCAAGTGTCTGGCGTGATCTCCAAATGTTTAGATTGTTTTGTTTTTTTTTGTTACAAACGTCAAATTGTTTGTTTTCCACGGAGTTGTTCGCTGGTAAACATTTCAGTTCCTACGGAAACAGTGGCTGCAATTGTTGCACTGCTCGAGGGTGGAAGGAGTCAGGTTTACTTAGCTAACAGGTTTCGAAGCACTGTACAGCGGCTTCACATGTGATTCTTGTTCTCCGCAAAGAAGGACTACCACTCAAGACGACCGTTTTTCCCTTGTCCTAACAAGTTTAAGAAATCGTCATGGAACCGCTATTAGTCTCAGAAAGCAACTGCAAGAGGTACGCAATGCTAATGTGGGTGAAAGGACCTATAGACAGATGTTGGGAGAAGCAGATCTGACTGCAAGGACCACAGCTTACCAAACAACATCAGGTTTCCCGATTACAACTTGCAAGGGATCATCAAAATTGGAAGGATGGCGATTGGAGTTGTTTACCGACGAATCACGGTTTAGTCTTAGGGGCCCAGATGGATGTGATAAAGTGTGGCGACGATCGGGAGAGCCTTATGCACCCTGCACTTTTTGTGAAAGGGTCAGCTTTCGTAGAGGCTCAGTCATGGTGTGGGCCTATACTCAGTGTGTCACTGACAGCTGTAAGGTACATTGAGAAGATACTGCAAGATTATGTTGTCCCTTATGCACAATTTATAGGAGACCACTTCCTTCTCGTGCATGATAACGCAAGGCCACATGTCGCTGAAGTAGTGAGGGACTGGCACGTAGTCTCTATCTAAATCCTATCGTGCATAACTGGGATATACTCGGTAGAAGAGTTTGTAATCATCTACTTGCTCCTACCACCATTGAAGAACTTCGTTAGGTTCTTCAGCAAGATTGGGAAAATATCCCACAAACGGAATGCCTAGAAGAATAATGACTGTGAGGTTCGGGGTGGTAGCGCACCACGTACCTAAATTTATTAAGCGAATCTTTCAAGGCGTATGCAAGATTAATGTTGATGATTGTAGGTTTATTGTTCTTGCTTATATTGAGAAAGTTTCCGTAACTTTCATGATATTGCAACAGCAGGTGTCTTTCTTTTTATATACAATTCTACACAATTTAATTACACAGTAGTCTAGTAATTTAATCATCTCAAACCTAATAACTAACGTTTCTAGTTGTAAAAAGACGTATTCATTCTATAAAAAGATACCCGTTTTTGGTGCAACAACAAAAAGAATATTCTTGCAACAGTCAACGTAATTAGGTAAACAATCCAGGGTTTACTTCAAACAAAGTTTGTTGGAATTCATCACCAAATGATCAACACCTTCATTTTTGTTGACTTAACAAATTCACATTTGTCATGGCATTACCTTTCTTCTTTTCGTTAATACCTGACAATTTATTGATTATTGTAGGTATTGGGGTATTACCATTAAATCCTGGCTCTTTTATTTTTTTAGTATGGAAATGAGCAACACAAAACGGACCACCTACAAGAATATCTTTGGAGGTAGAAATCGTTCTTACCGTTAACAAAAATTACAACGAAATATGAATTGGAAACAGTTTCATTAGAATAATTAATACAACGATAAATATCCCTTCTGGTGGTTTTATTAATTGCGGAAAAGCAGTAGGTAGTTTCGTTGCTTTTGTCAATAGTATACGATGCTATAAAGCCGTACGATGGGTACTTATACATAATATAATATGTCTAAACAACAGTTGATACAATGTATTAAATGCTGGAAACATAGTTGTATAGACTAGTAATTAAAATAAAAATATGTACAAGGTATGGCTACATACAATAAACTATCATAATTACACATAAACCGCTGCGGCATGTGGTAACATTTACCGTGGTCATATTTTTATAGACTTCATTGTTATTATGAAATAAAACCAGTTATCAAGGAATATTACAAAGTTATTAATTGAAGAATTGACAGAAATGCACACATACATTTAAGAATATTAATGTTAGGAATATAACCTAAAAATTTATAATTGCCTAATTGTGCAGGAAGGTAATTAAAATAATTAGAAACTTTTATGCTATAAATTTACTTCAAACAAACCATATATTATTAGGTACGTTCTCTAATAAAATAACTCACAGGGTGATGACATTCTTATGTAAACTAGAAGAGAAAATACAGTAGTAAAAATCTAAAAATCCTAAGATAATGCAATGCATACCCAGATACATAGATATTAATGTTTACTGAATAACGAATATGTAAATTGGCAAAGTAGTGCACTACGTTTCGCAGTCACGCGATATAAATAGCTTATTTTAATTGTTAGAACGTCCCAGAGCGAATAACGACCAACGGAATAACTTACAATAGCATGTAATTGTTTTATAGGCTCTAGGGAGGCGTATAGTTTAGAGCGGCGTAAAATGATCGAATAAAAAAAGTGCTGGTAGTGTTTATAAATTAACAATACGATCGCTGTAATGGTTTATTGCCACGAAGGACTTAATTATACGTTGCATTTGTTTATATGGTGTTTGGCAATGAGATTAGCGCAGTAATTCTAGGTATTAGCCGTTAATAAAGGAGGTGTGAAATTTTTTTAATGTTGCACATATGCGCATATATAAAATGTTTGGCATACTATGCAAATAATTGGGTCATATTTCGCCAAAAATCCACAGTGGATTATTATTTTAAGACACTTCTGAATGTCCTAGCGATTTGAAAATTTGCACAGTTGTGTATCCGAGATGACAGGATCAAAGCGATGTACTTTCAAGCAGATTTGATTATAATTATTTGTCATTTCAAAATTCAAATTTCGATAAAGGCGCTTTACTTACCGGCAATGCAGAAGCTCCTCCCACTCGCTATATAAACGGTATTAAGGTAAACAATGGTTTTCAGAATGCAAAAGTATTTGGAAATCAGGCATTTTCGTGATTGGGACAAAGATCTGGTTACCAGTGTTATCAATAAAAATAAGCTTAAGTTTTTCCTTGTAGTGTAACAAAACAAACTTAAGCTTTATAAAAAGTTACCAAAACAGAACTTGTTTTATCCCTTTTAATAGGTTATATATACAGCTTTTCTTTTTATATATTTTAAATATATATTTATTATCCCTACAGCTTCTCCTTACTTAACAACAGAGCTCTATTTTTGAGTCGTTAAAACAGACGTTTATTTATAACTGACGAAAAATGTTTATGGCGCCATCTATGATGTAATTTTAAAACTAGTTCTTGTTATACTCCTGGTACTAAATCCGAAAGGTCGTTAAACGAAGTAAGTTGTTAAATGAAGAGTTTTTTTCCGATTTTGCACGTACGGTTTCTTCTGTAATGAACCATGAAATAATAATTTATATGTTAGCAAATCACTTTAAAGATCAAGATTTCTGATACATATATATATATATATATATATATATATATGTCCTTATTTTGGAAATTACTGCTACTTGAAAGCTGCATTTCATACAGTGCACAAAGAAGACCGAGGAAAAAAAGGAGACAAACAATATTTGCCAGCGAGCACCGATGTTACGAATGCAAAAGAATTAATTAAAAGAATCATCCTCTTAACTTAATACTTAATTAGGTGCTCCGTAGAAGTCAGCGGCCCACTGGAAAAAAATGTATAATCAAAAAAGAAAACAAACAAGAGACGAAGCACTTACTTAGTGTGTATAGGCGAGCGCATTGTGAATTTTTAAAAAGCATTTTTATTCTCTGTGAATAATGCAAAAGCAATAGAAGAAACGAACGGCAATACCGTACAGCTGAACGTAAGCGCTACTCGGGTATTCGCGGAGAAAATGAAACGAAAAAAAAACCTTAGTTCCTCTCATAAAAGACGGTAAATACGTTACCGACTTTAATGATACTTTTTAAAAGAAAATATGTACATTATATAGAAATGGCGGTCGCCTATTTTGTATTGATTGAAATACGCGCGGAGCAATTTTTAGGAGTGTCGGAAACGAGGTGGAGACGGAGAGGTATGGAAAAGAAAGAGCGTGACCGATCCGAGAAGCACGGCGGGAAAACAAATCTAATTTCCCAAATAAATATTTTCTTTACTTCATTATGTTATTTCTGTTTCTGCTCGGTTTCCGTATTGGTTTTGACGAGAAAGAGACGGTCTCTTTCATGAGTCTCCAGACGAGATTTATATTATTTTCCATCATATTCACAGCTTCATAACGGCGAAAGACATTTCCGTCGACAATACTGTGCAACCAGGTCTCCACCATGCACCTATTTATTTTCCAATAATTTCTGTGAGAGAATAAATCTGTAAAAGCTTGCAACTCGAAAAGGATTTATATAGATTTTGAAGTACGTTTCCAAGCTCTAAGGAATTTATTAAAATTAATCTGTGTCCATTCATTATTTATATAATAGCTAATTTGCGCAAAGGTTTTTAAACCCATTAAATTCGTTGCAATAAATGTGTACACTGTTCTCACTACCACAATGATATAATGCATAAAATGCATTCTCATACACGTACGCCCACATCGGAACGGGGGATTGCTTTGTGAATGGCAACCGCACATTCGAGTCTCACTGACAATGAGAGATATCCAGTCGCAGTGTGTCATAAATTGAGCAAAAATACGCACGCATGTCCGCTCGATCACGTAATACTGTGTAATGTTTCCGTATGCTCAGATTACAGTAAAAACTAAGAAGTCATTTTTAGTAGGGAAATAAACAACGATTCTTATTCAATTAAACAAAGGAAAAATAATCTCTACAATTTTTCAAAATAAATTGAAATTCTAACAATGTTACTTTATGGAGGGTTCGAAAATACCCCCATCCGCGGCCAAACAATAGCCGACTCTATCGCAAAACTCTCGCCTCACTGCCTCGAGATTTCTATGGATTATTGTCGCAAAAATTCTCAACAGTTCTACTTGCAACTGTTGCAAATTCCCTATTGTAGCAAAACTGTAAAGATTTTGTTTGACATAACCCCGCAGAAAAAAATCGGGTTGGCCATTTTATCCTACTCTTCCCGGCAATAACACGATTAGGGAAGCTGTTGTTATGCGCCGGACAACCGTCTTGCATAAACCAAATTGCATCAAAATCGGGGTTAAGTTGACGGACTGCGGGAATAATTTGGGTACGCAGCAAATCCAAATATTCAAATTGCCGTCATTAACAAATGGTCCTATAATTTTATCATCCAAGATACCCGCCCAAACGCTAAGTTTTTCGGGGTACTAAGTTCTTATATTACAGACCAGCAGCCCTATTCAGCAATTATAGCGATTAGCGATATCGCTATGCCATAGCAATAGGGCGTGTCGTCATCAAAATTATATATCGCTATGACAAAATACGGCTATCGAATTAGTAGCAAGCGCCATCTCACGACAAAACATTTAAATAGAAAATTCAGGAGCGTTCTGACAATTGTACCAATGTTTTTAACCTTTTTGCCTCGTGTTGTTTTCCGGCAGCCCAGAATTAGAACATATGTTAAATTAATTTAATCACATATTTTTATCTTCGTACGTTAGAATATCTATGCATTTACAGATTTTATACCTTTGTATACAAATTAAGTGACTAAGGTATATTCCTCCAACCTTTTAATTATTATGGCTGGTATTTCCCAACTTAGAATTCCCGCAACTAGAAATGGAATGTTTATTAGGGGTATCACAAACAGATGCATTTCCTTATTTTAACCTTTTTAATAACAGTCAAAGTAAATACACTTTCAGTTAGTTTTACAACGTATTTCCTCTCAATTCAACCCTGTCACATCTATTACTTCCAGTACCTCTGACATTCCTGTGGCATCTAAAAACCTAAAATAACTGATTGAAGTGCATTCTCGTTAAAGCTTATTCACACAATACCTTTTTTTGGATTATCTTCATTTGTTTGCGGAAATCTAATCCAATTTTTATGAAATGCCATATATTTATGTTCGATACAGTTTTTATGCATATGCTAACTGTTAATTGACTTACTGCATGTAACACGTTGTATAGGATGGCAATTTAGTTGCCAAAATACGTATTCAGAATTCTTTTTCCAACAAGGTGGTAAGGGTATTTTTTTATTTCTAAATTTTCATTATTATAGCATTGTTTATTCTATTTTTTTGTAATGAATGTATATTTAAATTTCATATTGTTAAAAGTTTTCTACTGTGCATATAAACTTTATTACTATTATTATTATTATTAATACATTGATAAACATATAAATTTATAATTTGAGAAATCCTTGCAGTAACACCACTTAAATTTACAGAGAAATTGCTTGGCTTATGTGAGTTGTAGGGAAACAACAATTCAATCAAACGCCTTACAAACACTACAGAATGGCGAGCATAACACATTTATACAGGTCTGCTCATTGGGTGTACGTATAAAAGCCTCAATTCTAATCTAATTTCCTAACAACGACAACTTTTAAGCAACTTTGCTTAGACAAAGTTAAAAAAGCTCGGGAATTAAAGGTAAAATTACAAATCATGTTACCGCCACTCTTTTATTAAAATCTAAGCAAGGATATAAAATAAATTCCGTCTAACAATAAGTTAGCAAAAAAAAATGCAAATATTCCTTTGCTTTGCACCAAGGACGAAGAAAGCAAATTGCATGGCTACTATTAGCTTGTATAGAGGAGCTCGAGCTGGTTTACCGTCGAGAACAAGAATAGAGAACGAATGTTGAATACAATTGCGCGTTATCTGGTACTACACACTTTGAGATAAACGGTACCGGTTTTCCTGTAGTAATAGTTCTATAATTACTGCGATCAATTACACATATACTTCCGCGTATCAGTGACCTTTGCCCAGTAATTACAATTAAGCTTTAATATGCTTTTGCGCGTACAATAATTGAACACATGTGGCACAAATATATACAAACAAAGGCATATGTTGGATTATTTTTGTTTTATTCAGCTTATTTGCATATGACCAAATTAAAATTTACTCACATTTCCTTACATTTTGTCCTAGATAATCTTATCCAAAAAGAACTTTTAGGTATGACATAAATAGAATAAGAAGATGACGTAGCTATGCGAAGTATACCTGCTACGTTAGCAACAAGTCCTATGGTTTAGTTCCTTACTACGCCATCAGTAGTATTTGTAAAGCTATTTCTCCTCATTAATGAAAGAAAACCCAGCAGTAATAGATCTCGTCAATAAACATTACAATGTGATTAGTTCACAAGAAACAAGAGAGTAGATTTATTAAATTAATAATTGTATCCAACATACATAAGAACGCTTGGAAAAGCCACCGACATTTTTAATCCATCCGCATTTATATTTACCAATTAATAATTGATTGCAAAGATAAATACGAATGTGAGGAACGTATTAAATATACAATTTATTGGATTCATAATCCATTTACGGTATGAGGTTCGTTATCTGGTATGGAGGAACTGTTTCCATTGATAATTACATGTTTAACGACAGCCGTCAGTATATTTCCTTATGATGGTAGTAGGTATTTCTTAGATGAGAAGAAACTTGCTCAGTAGGAGAAATATTAAGGAAGGTAATAAAATTTTAATTTGTCCAGTAAATTTCTTGGATGGGAAATAGTAATACGGTTTAAAAATTATATTTCCTACCGGTAAACTCTTCGCGTGCAGTAAAGGTATATAATAATTCCTGTAATATAATTATTCCCAGTTATGGATAGAATAAATTTCATTTTTTATGTAACGTGTGTTTATTCGGGATTAAACTGTAAAACGCCTAAGCCTAGTTTAATTTATTGTAGATGTTTGCATTATAATAACAAGCGTCAATGCACTATTTACAATACACAACATGCCTAAGTTATACATTTGATAGCAACGTTAATTAACTAACATTTATCTCGGACTTAGATTGTTGCATTTCGACAAACATCTACCCATTTTATCGGTTTACGCTCATAAAAAAATGATTACTCCTATTCTTAATACAAGGAGCCTTTTTCATGCAACAGTAACATGTATTAATATCGCTGTGTAGTTTGTAAATTGTAATTATTTAGATAAATAACGTTCCGACCTCCTTTGACTTCTGATTGTTCTCTCTGACTTTTAGTCAGATAGCAGATGTTGAAAGTGCAGGCTCGTGAAATTTAACCAAATACTGCTCTAATGTATGTATTTACATCCGTACATAAGAACATATATGTATGAACGTGTCTGAACCAAACAGATACGTACGTTTATCGAGCAGACATAAATCTAATGCAATTTAACGTTTGATTTGAGACCGGATATTATAGGTGACCACATCTTTCGTCGTTCCACCTTGAGATTGAATCGATTATTGTTAATGAGAGTCTCGCAACACACATATTGACTTCGCCTCTGATTAATTTCTAATATTCCCCTTTTGCTTTCAGAACTATGTCTTCGAAGAGGAAATCTCCACCGACGAAATTACAAGAAGGTAACGCAGGTGTAGAAGAGGTCGCTCCTTTGCCGCCTACTATTGTGGGCGGCGGTGGTGACGGAGGCTGTTTGACGGACTTGGACGAAACGAGCAGCAACAATTTGAGCGACATCGGGGAGGAGGACCACTCGGCTATGCTGAATCACCCGCCGAGTTTCTACAAACTATCTGAATCATCTTCAGCGTCAGTGTCCGGTAGCGAGGTCGACGACGTGATAGAGGAGGATCGGTCGCCGCCCAGTAAAAGGCAAAGAGTGCTGTGTCCGGATCAGGCGAGTAATATGTTGGGGCCGGACACCCTAGCGGCCTTACACGGTGAACACCTGAGACAGGAGGCGGAAAGGCGGAACTCTTCGGAGTGCAGTTCACCTACTTCCGATATCAAGACGAGTATTCATCATAATAATAACAACAATAACTTGCCCAATAACAATAGTTCCTCGCATTCGATTAAGCGTTCTATGGACGATGTGCTAAAACGGTTAACGTTGAAAATGAATAGCAGTACCATAAAAGAGGAAAGGAGACCGACGCCATCTACAACACCTAACTCCAGTCATAACTCGTGAGTTATTAACTTCTTATTACTTAATGCGTTAGATAGTTCTGTAATATCTTAATAGTATTGAAATGTGCATTTCTGCACTTCTTTCTGTAAAGGTACAGGTATATGATTAATATAAAATAATAGCTGATAGATCCTAGCTATTATTTTATATTAATCATATACCTGTACCTAAGCTCCGTTTGCGATGTTTAGTATACCATGTGTATCCTGATAAAACCCTCGGAATTTCGAAATCACAGTTATAGAGAAAATATTCACTGTGCCCGTCATCTTACCGTTTTGCGCTGTCAAAGATACGCGTAATTTACATGAGTCGTCGAGGCTGTAATTTTCGCTTTAGATCTTTCGGAATAGTGCGTATCAACGCCTAGATATCTCCCGCGCGTTTTGCGATGCACCCCGGACTCATTTACGGTCGAAAATGCCGCAAAATATCGCTCCAAAATATTGACGTCAGCGAACGGAATTTGTCTTACGATTCTCGAAGACGGAACGATCTGACGGTCAGCCAGTGGGAGAGTACCGATCACTCGCAGTGCCGTCCCATTGGGCGCGATTAATAGACAAAAATTGGTTCGGGGGAGCGGAGGGAGGGGGGGGGCAACTCGAGGGCCCATCGAAATTTAAATACTCCAATGTATTGTCAAGAAATACCCGCAGTCTTGGAAAAATACTCCCGATCCAAAAAAAAAAAACAATCCCCGGACTGGCCGAGGAAGGCAAAGTTTTGCGATTTCAGACCTATGCGCACCCTTTAGATGCCGTTTAGTATATACAGTAATTTGAAAGTATCACAATAATAATTGTTTTGTTAATTTTTCTTTTCCAATTAGATTTAGCTACTTTACTAGAATCTCTCCAAACAGATTTGTAGGAATTCCTTGTGCACTATTGAAATTTTATTTGACCCATAATGGAGGATCAGCAAAATTAACATAGTGGAAGGGCTCATGTTTAAACTTAAATTATTCAAATAAGTGAATAATTTCATGTATATCCTACCTTTCTGAGCTAATACATAGCAGAATATCCTCTCTTTTCGCCAGAATTCACTGATAACACTTTTAAATTAATTTTGATGTCTACATTTTTGAATATCATCTCCCACCTACATAATTACTATAAATTATATCTTATCTAAAACAGTTTTGACATTGCTTAGAACAACGCTAATGAAGTAGATTCGATTTGGTATCCTATTCAGACGGCAAAGAAATTATTTAACGGTTCTGGTATAAAGTATTTAAGTGAGACTAGTTATTTTAGAAATTCCAAGGAAGTTAAACCAATTGGAACAGAATTACAGGAATACTTCAAAAAACTAGGAAAAACACAATATTATTGATTGCAATACTTTCATTTTCCTATAAGCACTTGAACAATGAAAGACCTGATTTTTTTTCCTATTTACCACACAATAGAACTATACCACTAGTGACTGTACATTTCGATAAGCCGACACGAGTGATACAGAAATGGTATTGTAATACGTTTAATGACAATATCACAGTACTATACAATAAATCCGTAACATAATATTTCCGTTAAGATAACGGCCATCACTTTATTACAATAAGACGATTACCGAAGAAAGAGGAAAGACGACGGAAACAGACAACGAGAATGTCTCAATGAATGAGCTCCGTCATTCAATTACAAAACCGAAAGAATGATTTGTTTTTTGTCGTCGCAGCGATACGCGGATGAATCGTGCAGGGGAATCGTGGAACTAGGTTAGTCGGATAAATTATTATCTGTTATTAGCATTAGAAGCGATTAAATATGTGTATATACATACATACATATATACATGGGGGTCAAGGCGAAGACTCCAAAGATATTGTCTGAAGCTTATTGGATTCTACGCAATCGTATCAAAACAAGTCGATTTTTTTCTAATTCTTTGTCCATAACAATCTTATCTGGAAGATTATTTTAAAGATGTGACCTCAGGGATGCTAAAAGTCTATTATTAATATGTATAATGATTCGTTTTGTTTATAAAAGATAACAACCAATGTCTTTTTCGATGCAGAATTGCTTATTGAAAATGCGTTAGATTTTAATTTATCGGTTTTATGATTGCTCTTTGATGAAATCGTTTCCCGATGTATGTATAAACTATACGTATCTTTATGACTTTCTTGATTATATACCACATTGTCCAAACACATATTTTATAAATAGAAATTAATCAATCTATGAGATTTAGAGTGTAATTAACATTTGGTGCATCTTCACCGAATAATGTTTTATTTTATTTTACATATAAGCTTTATAAAACAGATATCTAAAAGTCGCTGATGAATCACAGTTCTAGCTTTACAGAATATGAAAAATTTGTCATTCATAATTTACTATTTTATACATATCGTCCGATATTATATACAGGTTCTCCCAAGTTGAGCGGCCTACTAAGATATATTAGGGCATACACAAAAATTCTTAATTAATAACAGGAAAAGGAAACGAAACAGGTATAGAGAAACCTAATACTAATCGCTGCAGAATTTGATTTTGTGTATCATGATGTAAAAATATATTCAGAGTGTTCACTATAAGAAAATTGAGTTTTGGATAGGTAAACATAATGAGATGCGACACCATATTGCGACCAAACTGTAAATTTTTGAAGGATAATTAATTAGGTTATGATTTGAAAGCCTGAGGATTATACTTTCAAATGATAAGCGACTTGAATCTTGAAATGTAAGAGTGTCGGAGAAACAGTTTTTTAAATAAGAGGCTATCAAAACTATTTTTTACATAAGTTTGAAGATATCTCAAAATCGGTTACAGTTAGGTATAGGGAAACCTTAACATTTTGTACTTAGAGTAACGTTTAGATTCAGAATTTGCAATGAAAATTATACTAACATAACATATAACATTCCATTTAAAATAAGAAAATTAATGGCGACTGCCGGGCAAATAGGAGTGATGCAAACGTTACTCTGAAAGATCACTTTGACCTATAGAGGTGTACTTATTTTCAGAATTTTTTTATTTTTCCATCCCCAAAATATTTTAATAGGCCACTCAACTTGGGAGACCTGTATAACATCTATCAGTAGACAATTTTCTGTACCGTTTCCTTTTTCGACTTATTTTAGCTATCAAAAGTTTAGTATTCGTAAATGTATTTATTATTCTTCAAATTATTAATTTACATACTCTGTACAACCAATCCATATGATTTGCATTTCTTAATAAAAATTTACATAGTATATCAAAAGCCTTTCATAATAATATTAAAGCATCTTTTTTCCTGTACGAAGTAAACCTTAGTTCACCAAAGTCGTTAACTATTAGTTTTAAATATATGTGCAGGCTTGATTTTAACCATACACTACCTAACGGTAACCTATGGCTCCATGTACTATGTAGTTACATACGTATGTACAGTCGAAGTTTGTGTCGTCGACATCTACCAAGTAATAGCCGGCCATCCAATTCCCTCGATGCTTCTTAGCATTGCGAGAGACGATGCTGTTTATGTATAATGTAAAGAGCAGTTTCAGTCTCAAATTACCTCACCTAGACACCGTTGATTTTACTCCAGCATCTATGCATAATTCAATATTTATTATGAATGTCATACTAGAACTGTAGACACGTTTCCTTTCGAAATTTCCATCCCCCCATTCCGACAACCTCAACCCCTGATTCGACGGCTTTTATAAATGTGCATCTATAGACAAACACTACCTATTTTTGTGAACTATTCATAAAAATGTTGTTGCCTTTCACTTCTGTGAAATAAGTAATAAATATTTCGCAGTGTTATTAAATATCCTGAATAAGAATATCCAGATGTATTTCACATTTCAACTACAGCTCATGCTAACGTTCATAGATTACAGTTGACGGACGACTTTATTTCCAGTAATCCAGAACCAAAAAAGTGTTTTCTTTTCCGCGGGGAGAATGTATTTTAAATCTAATTATTCGGTTTCCGTGGTCACGGCCTTTTATATGCCTTAGCTTTTTATGTGGTTACTCGTCCAGTTGCCGAGAAGACCAGACGTTTATGCCTCGTGAAAAACCATTAAATCATAGTAATTATTTTTAAGAGCTTTGTTTTTCTTCCTGTGGTGTTATAAATTCTTTTGGTGTGCCATTAAAGTGCGGGAGACACTTGGAAAAAATTTATATTGCAGCAAAGAACTTAATTCTCATTGTATTTATTTAATTATTTTGAGATTTTATATTATTTTAGTTGTATTTTTAGAATGTACGGCGGTACAAGAAGATACGGAAGGTGCACCTTTATTTCCTGTGCCGCCGTACATCAATGTTTTCCAATATGCTTTAATATATCAATAAAATTCAATTTACATTTGGAACAAAAATAAGTAGATATACATTTGGTGCATACACCATGCCAAATGCTTGATAATTAGGAATTTTTGTTTTTTTTTTAATATATGGAGAAAATTCTACGCACTTTCATTTCCAAAAATCGTGTATAATTGCCTTTTATTGCAATGTTCCACCAGGCAATAATATTTGTCTACATGCTATTCAAAAAAGGTCCCTTAACTTATAATAAACTCTAATCAATATTCTTCTGTACATGGGGCTCGAGCTTTTTTCGGCCGGCGATGGTGGAGTGATCTCGATGCCGTCTACTTGTTCAATGATCCAATTGACAACGGTTCTATAGGTCGTACCCCATTGCTAAACAAGAGAATAGTGTCTGAAGGCTTTCACGACACTATTCTTTTGTTTAGCTCTTATACAAGTGACCGCGAAAAAATTAAATCCACACTCAAAATTTTTAAGAATCAATACTTTTTTCATAAAATGGCTGAGATACGTCGAAAGGAGACAACTATTGGGGAACAAATGATCGTCATATCTTTAAACGCCTAGTCACAACGATGCCAACCCCAAAGTTTTAAAAGTACACTAGAGGTTCAATGATACCTCATTTAAAAACGTACGTAATTTGCAATACAATGGTGTTCTCCTTTTTGAGCTCGACTGCATCATTCGCCAGTAACTCTCTATGCAGCACGTACATATGTACCTATGATTTATCCTAGCCTAAACCAAATTGATGGAAAAAGATTACCTCTTATGCCTAACATTTTGGAGATAGAATGATATGATTAAAATGATAATAAGATTTCTCATCTGTATCTCTCATTGCACGAAGTTTACGAGTTTATAAATGCCCTTTAAATAAAGCTTCTGAAAAAATACTTTGTATGTTGCTTTGATATGCAACTTTTGTTCCAATATAATAGCAATTGAGGTGCTCTTCAACTCCATCCATGCAAGAATGCCAAGAAAGGTTTAGGTTTACTAGATACAGTAGTTTAGGCTGAAGTAGTTGTTCAGCGTACAGATTCATTTGTCCTGCTATATATTGCATTTATAAAAGGGTTGACCATCAGCAGGCATCTACATACATGGTTGGTCCTTTTTGTTTATGGTCCATCATCATTGCTTTCAATAGAATGTCTCGCTGCCATATTTTTGATTTTCTCTAGTATCTACAAAAGTTTTGTGGCAATACTTTCAATAATATATGAAGGCATATTATCTGATCTGTGACATAATGACGATTCCGCAAACCAGAAGGACAATTTTAGTTACTCTATTATTTTTCCTGTCCCATTTAGAAGGAATATCATAAAATTCCTAGCATCTCATTATTTTGTAATGTATACGTTACAAAACCGCAAACAATACTGATCATATCAGACTTCCAATATACAGGTATTCCTTACTTTCCGATCAACCCGTTTAACGACTATTCGAAGTTACGACAATTGTTACATGAAGGCTTTTGAAATTGTGTCAATATAACTGCATACAGGTGTCCCAGCTTAACTACCGAGTGCTAGGAACCTGCATCAAAGCGATGACTATATTTCTCATATGCATAACATCTTCATATGCATAATTTTCAATTATTCATATGAGAAATTCCCGAAACCCATGTCGTCCCGAATTAATTAATACTTCGTGCGGGAGGAGTAATCGGAACAGTGTGTTTATCGTGCTGCCCCACAGTCCTTGCAATCTTTACAGAATGTTCAATATAGTAAATAATAATTACTTTGGAGCTCCTAAATGCATCAAATTAATCAAGTAGTGATATCTGCATTATATACGTATATACATATTCTATGGATTTGGCTAATTGTGAGCGTATATTTTATCAGAGAGAAATGCAAAATATTGAAGCTCCGTAATGGAAACGCAATGTATTCGAAACAAGTCGGCAAATAATAGGAACTTCAATAAAAAGATTGTAGAGATAAGTCGCGGGCAAAGAGAAAAATAATAGGGGTTGATTAACCGGACGCAGGAGTTGCTGATAGAAAGGGACGGGCGCAATCGCCGAGAGAAGGAAAGAACGAATAAAAGAGTAGTAAATATATATAGAGAGGCGATTGTGTACAAAGGGACAAAGTGAACCGCTATCGAGCTTAATCTTTTATTTAAAACCCGAACACAAAACAATCCTTTTTAACATTTATGTCGCATATTTCTTCCGCACGATGGCGCTTCATCTACGCTATTGTGCAGTCGTCCGGTACCACTGCTTTTTTTCCATTTCCTCGACGCTTATCGGCAGGACGAATCTCTATATGCAGGATTATTATTGTTGCAGGGACGCGGAAGGAGCGGCTGCTATACAGCAAGCCCTCTCCGGAGAGAACTTCTTAGAGAAAGAAAGGCGGCTTTCTGAAATGATACTACAACTTCAAATCGTCAGAGAGCAACTTCTTTCACAACAGCAGCAACAACATCAACAACATCAACAACAACAACATCAACAACAACAGCAACATCAGCAGCAGCAACAACAACAACAACAGCTCCAACAACAACAGCACCAACAACAGTCCCAACAACAACAGCAACAGGATCAAGTAAAGGTAAGTGTTTTGCGAAGTGATTCGTTCGTCTGTATAGAGTTTTGATTAGAACCATACGCGCATTGCACTTCACTATATTTATATTATATGTATACATGTATAAGTATACAAAACAATCGTTTCATTACATCTATCTACAGTAACATGGAGATTAATCTTCAGCGGTATTGATTGAAGAAAGACTCCTTGTTAACGTAAAACACGTAACATCACAAGCGGTAGCGGTAGACGGGATGTCTTTTGATTATAGGTGTGTATCTGCTTTATTTGTACGTTAAAAGGTATACATAAACGTCGCCATAATTCTTTCATTTATATTAAAAGCCGAGCGGCGTCGGCTTTCTTCTGAGAGCAGCGAAAACCACCGGCGTGGCATATTTCTTGCATCGTATAAACTATTAATGAGTTTAATATGATATTCTGGCAATAACAATGAATCTTTATTGTTTCGTTTAGAATATGCTTCCCTTTTATCGTTATTTACGACGTGATACAACACAAAAGCCTCTTTTATGGAAACCAGCGATCCGCCACTCGTTTTCTCCCTATCTTTTAGACTGGAAATTACTTAACCGTGTAAATTATGTACGGTATGAGTGGTGGTTTGTACTGTCTTCCTCGCGGAAAGATTAGCGCGCCCGATTTGGTTATAAATATTCCACGGCGCGTTATCGTCGTAAATTCACGGAAGGCTTCAAATGCTTTTGTATAGCAATAATGCAGTTAACACCAAGAAAAATTATATACCAACATAAATAATAAAACACAAAAATCTATTTGATAGATCGCAAGTATGTTAATGTAAAACACTTTGATCCAGGATTCTTATCACCCTATTTTAATGGCGAAAATGATATATCTTTAATGTTTATTTATTTCCGTATGACGACCTAGATGTATTGGAGTTGTTAGCCGGGAAATCCTTAGAGACCTGATCAATGTATTTATAAATAAACATTATATAAAAACATTTTACTACAACATTAAATATTCATAATAATAATTTATGTAAGCTTGCAAAGTTTCTTCAAAATATTACAATTATGAGAATCTATGTACTAAATGTAATCTTTTACAATTTCAAGGAATAAGATTTTGCGAACAAGAAAGAAACCATATTTATGTATTAAAGTAGAAAATATTCCTTGTAAATATGTGTCAAATATTTCTTTATTAATTTAATAATTTATTTTTTATATTTATTCATACATCCATCACAAACTAAATACATTTTATTGAACAGTAGAAAACTTATTTAAATTATGAACGTGATACAAGAAGAATAATAATTTGAGACGGGTTAAGAACATGTTTTCAGACGATTATTCTCAAAGCCTGTACCTTGTTCGAAGACTACTCTGAATATTTTTAACAACTTCAAAGCAAATGGTTGTGTTCTCACATAAAAATAAATAAAACCGATCACCTTTTAACAGAACATATCAATCTGAATATCCTAAGTTATGTACAGGAACGCTAGGTAGGATCGCTTTTAGATGTAACCAAACATTTTGAAGTATCGTACATTTCGGTGTACAAAACCGTGAGAGAATTCAATTATAAGCCATACAAACTACAAATCATCAATAGTTTTTCGAGGAAGATAAAATAAACCGAACAGATTTGTGTGAAACAATGTTTAATTTTCTAAATGAAAAAATTTTGAATAAAACACTTTTACTGACGAAGCTACATTTACCTACACTTACCTTTGTTTTGTTTCTCTTAATTAACAATTAGAATAAAATAATTTCTTCATTCAAAGTTGAAATTTTGCACTTTATTAAAAACATAACCAAATTCTACTATATCGTAATCTTTTAACAGTTTCATGGTAAATAATAAATGGTGAGGTCAACACCAATTTCCGGGTTGTATCCTATACTTATCCATTGAAAAATACTAAATTTTCTTTCAATTAATCAGTTAGTTATTGATTCCGTACAAATCTTCATGCACAAACCAGACACGAATGCAGTACCCTCAAAAGTTCAGCAGATTTGTATCCAAACGATTACTGCTTTCTTTGGGGTTATCTGAAAAGTAATGTTTATAATATCATGCAAATACGTAATTTGGACAAACTCAAAACCCATACAGGTGCTGCATGTTATGGAATAAATAATAATTGCCTTGAAAGACAAGGAGGACACTTAGGAAAATTGCTGTAAAATTAGACTTCACCTTTGTTATGATGTTTTGTTTGTGTTAACTATTCGTTAGGATAAAATAATTTCTTCATTCCAAGCCGAAATTTTGTACTTTCGTTGATAAAAACATAACCAAATTCTTCATAGCTCTGTTTTGCCAACACAAATAATATTTCCCTACCAAACTCGACTATATTCGTAATAAATTTTAACAGTTTCGTCCTAAATTTAAAATTTTCATGGTTTGCTGGAATTTTTTTCTTAGAAAGAATAAATTATAGTAGATCCTTTAAAACGTGCTAGCCAGAGATAATTAATTAATAATGGTGACGTAATTGCACTGGCCGTAGATCTAGACTGACGATGCGTTAGCGTATAACTAGTTGCCTACTATGTCGCCTAACGTTACCTGTAGGGAATACCTATGTCTAACGTTACAAAAAATCTTACACAATTGAAGTGTGTGCACACATGTCTAAAGACAAAATACAGACTTTATATATATAATACATACTTTTCTAAAGATTTCAAGCAATTGTTGAATCCAATTTTGCATTAACTTTCTATTGTGGTAGGTGTTTTGCGTGTAGGTCGCGAAATGGAACAAGGTGTTAATAAAATTTAAATGTACGAAGTGTTAACGTTATTGTCCCAAGAACATTTCGCAAGCTCTGTTTTATAATTGTGACAAATATGAATAATGCATTGAATTACTTCATTTCCTCTATATTTTTTTAAGTCTATTATTCTATATGCGTCCTAATTTAATGTAAAATTTGTCAACATAAATACCGTGTGATATGTCATAACAGATCAATTAACACCAATATAAAATTGATGTCTGAATGTGTAAAAGCGAAATTCCGTTCTTTGGCAATAATGATAGATTCCGAGCATTCATGTATAACTAGGCACACTTGTAGCACACAACCTGGTTGATTTGCACAAATTTGGAAATCCGTATTTTCCCATGAACTTTAGTAACGGTGCATTTACTCAGACAACTCCAATTTTACAACTTTGTCACCTGCTCCCTTTAATAAATCCAATATTTATGGACTGATTAATAACTGTATTTAACAGAAGACAAGATTGGGATCATTTTATTTACCATCTGCGTTGGTCAGTTTATAATCAAATTATTTCTGCGGAGCATATAACAGTGGTAGTCTTTATAATTGGGTGAAACGACCTAGAAATTGCTTATGCGTTGTTTGTCTTTATGATGGTGAATCATTATAGGCAAGTCTTAAATCTATATTCATAACAAATTGTGCATTTCAAGCAATTCCTAGCTACATGAGTATCGAAATATAGCCCCATTACCAGCATCTGTGATTACTAAACAGTATTTAGAATATTGTATAACAAATACCATACTTTATTCTCTTAATGTTTAGGGTGCTTTATTATTAGTATAATCATCAATACTATTACGGGAACATTTCTGGAATACTAATAGGTATCTTCTTTCAGTGATCTCATTGTAATGCAACTTTTCAAGAATTCCGACTATTTTGCAAATCAAATCATCCTACGTCGACCCCATTAGTCCTATGACTATCTTTGGAGGAATCTATTCTCCGCGTCTCATTATTTCAGTACAATATAAATGAGGTACATTTATAAATTTCATTAGCAAATGCAAAAAGAAACTAATGACGGTTTGTGCGGATGTTGTTTGAGCGAATTAATAGATTGCCATTTAAAATGGGAAACTATTTTAACCATTTCTACTTCTACTTTGCATTGTTAAGGCCGAAAAGCTCTCTTTCGAGGAAACCAAAACAGTAAATAGTAAATGTAGTAAATTTTACTACAATTGCCACAATTACAGTACATACAGTGACCACGTAGTTTTTTATGTTAGTTGCCGTTTTTCTGATGATTATTTCATGTATACAGGCGTCAAAACATGTTTTGACAGCTCACTTATTTTTTTTAATGGAAACACCTTCATTTTTAAATTCTACTTCAACTTCTGAACATATTTTATGTATCATGTTTTCGAGAAAAGTGCACTGTAATTTGAAACATCAACATATTATTATTTATTTAGAAAAAATAGTAAAATGCAATAAAAAATAAAAATTATTTTATCAAACGTTCGAAGTGACCTCCACCAATTTCCTGGCAATATCCGAGACACTACTGAAATTCCTGCAAAACCTTATTATCTACGTTAGGTTCTATCACCCTCATTTCGTCTCTTATCCTAATCTATAAGTCTTCGATGTTGTTTGGTCGATTAACATATGCCTTACACTTAAGATAACCCTACAGAAAATCTGGAGATCTGGTTGGTCACTCAATTAGACGCCGTTGACCAATCATTCGTTCAGGGAAAACCGTATTGGGGTACTCACGCAGGAGTCAGGATCATCTCGGTCGGGGTATAAAGTGGCAAGACATGGTACTAGGTCATCTTCTAAAAAATCTAAATACCTGTCGCCGTTTAAGTTCCCATCAAAGAAGGAGATTCCCAAGATCTTGTTTTCCACAATGCCGGCCCAAACATTAACTTTTTGAGGATATTAGTTATGGCATTCCGTTATCTAGAGGGGATTTTCAGTATCCCAATACCGACAGTTTTGCTTATTTACACCTCTATTGAGATAAAACGTTGCCTCATCCGAAAATACAATTCGTTTTGAAAAGTGTGGATCGATATTTATTTTCTTTAAATACATTAGGAGGGATGCCTGGCAGATCTAATTTTCTAAAGCAATACTGCGGCTAGGTTTATGGTGGTCTTCTTGAACAGAACCGACCTTTCGTATAATTATTCCTGACGTGACCTAAATCACGATTTTTTTTTTCTATCTTGCAGACACTAGATTGACATATTGGCTCTCTGAGAGGATACTTGGCATGGCATTTCCCAAACTTCCTTTTGGGTGCGCATCCTGTCCCCATAACCAATCATTATCAGTATCTCTATTAGCACTCTTTCATTGAGACTTACGGTTTAAAAAAAAACTTATCGTCATAAGTTTTGTTTGTTGAATTTTTTAGGCTTCTACATTTTTTTTTCGAAAATAGTTGAATTCAGATATAGGACATCTTACATTAGATATGTTCAGAATTTGAAGGTTTCCATTAAAAAAAAATAAGTGAGCTGTCATAACATGTTTTTGTGCCATGTACACTGTTGTGATAGTATTACTTAAGATAACTGAACTAAATTATTAATGTTTGTAGTAAATTCTACTATATGCTGAAGTTATTGTGGACGATATCTAATAATAGAAACTCCTAAATATATAATTTCACAACAAAATTAGTAAATTAATGAACTAACATTAATATAACGTGTCGTATATTCTAATTAGTAATGGTATTCTGACAGCATGAACTGCTAAAATATAAGCCAAGGACAAATTTATATTAATCTGGTCCACATAATTTTTTAATGAAAGAGAAAAAAATTATTACTCCAACTTAACAAATCTGTCTGTGATTAAAAGTAAAGCACCATCTACCATTCGGCTACCTAAATCAGCCCCACAACCGACCAATTATTGGCCAGATTCCTTCAATACCAACTATAAATTATCATTGCAATTGGAAATACTTTCGCAATGCGTTATAAATTCATCATGATATTATTTATTTGTAGTTATTTTTAGGCATACATACTTATTTTTACTCCAAAATCCATGCTACTTGGCCGTGTTAATATTTGCTACACGGATTTCTAGAAGTGTACAAACTATTCAAAATGTACCAATATACTAATAATATAATGTTATTACCAGAAATTCACCACCATATTTTAACAACTTCCTTCATTTAGTCATGCGCTTAATTTGACATTTTTGTATTTCTTCTTTAATCGAAGGAACTTGATTCTTTCTGCTGAATGCATTTGGTACACTGAAAAACTTATTTACATGTGACAACAAAATCTACGTTTGAATACGGACAAAGAAATATGTTATTGAAATAAATATGTACGCGGGATGTCCGATTACTAAACTACACGTTTGCGCGACACACCGCCTACGTCGCACGCATTTTAGGTGTGCATATGTACTGCATAGGAGGCTATTGTCATTGCCTTAGGTTCAGTACAACGTGTGCGTGACCGCACAATGTCAGTTCCGATCGAAACATACTCCTAGTTTGAAGCGCGAGCGATCATTCGGTTTTTGCATGCAAATAATGAAAGAGCGATCATTCGTTTTTTGCATGCAAATAATGAAACACCTACCGAAATTCATTAAAATAAAAGACTGAAGACTTACGGAGAAGGCGTTATGACTCGGAAACAAGTTAGTTTTTGGTGTAAGCAGTTCACAGGTCTGAACGATGATCTCGAAGGTGTGCGAAACGAAAACGGATGAGTCCAGACCTGGCTCTTTCTGATTTTCATTTGTTTGACCGGACATCCCCCGTAGTTGGAATAAAATAATAGGATATGGTGGCTTGAAATAGTAGAACTAAAACAAAGATACCCTTACCACCATGAGTGAAAAATGCGTATTCCGGAAATTAAGTAAATAATGCAATAATACTGACGGTGGTCAACTGATTCAACTGATGATCTGGTGAAGAGCATATCTTCCACGGTTTTAAATTAACCAAAGATACTACGTCCAACACTTATTTTCCTCCATATGTTCTACTGAGGATGGCACAAATATGACATTCATAATTTTGAAGTATCAGATTTGTGCAGACTTTAACCACGAATTATCCATTATATCCTTCTAAAAACCATTATATTCAGCGATTTGTATGTTGTAAATTAATTCTGCTTTACATCTGTCCTTTGTGAGTGGAAAGCTTAAGAAGCGATGAACTAGAAAAACTTAGTTGTCCAAATACGTATGTATATAGACCGTTTACTCATTGAGGCGGTAAGGATATTTTTTATTTTAGTTCTAATATATAGTTGGAATAACAAAGCATATAGTAGTTCTGCCATTTACTTTGTTATTCCAACTATATATTAATTTCAAACAACATATTCGTTCCCCCGTATTTAAACGTAGATTTTGTTGTCTCAACCAAATGGGGATTTCAATGGCGTTAACTGTAATCCTTATGCCTTCATTTTAGAAGCGTCATAAAGTCTCTATATTGATACTGTTACTCAATGAAGGTTTTCTTACGATCATCAAACACATTTCCTTAGCTTTAGTTACTTTCTTTTATTACTAAAACAAAATATAAATAAATTCCTTATTATGAGTTTTGCAATGTCTTAGCATAGCAAAAGTATATGTACTTAACAACCATAAATTTTCATCTATGTTATGAACCTATGGAAACCTTTTAACAAATAGTATGTCAATTTACCAGATGGAAATTAAAGTTTGTCTGTAAGTAAGAAGATAAGTAATGTGTATCTAAGTATTAACAAATTAAATAGGTTCCAAATGTGCTGAAAGGATATTTTCAACAGAAGTTGCTGCTTAGAATTATTCCAAAATTGGAATTTCCTAAACTTTTTCTTTACAGATCAGTAACACGCTAGCATTTAACGGTTGTGTTCAAAAACACCTAATTATCCCCTGGCGAAAACAATATCCACATTTCAAACGCTATCGTTTCATAAATTTGTCGAGTTTGAGTTCGCACTTGCGCAAGTTAACGGCACGTACAACGAACAATTCCCATACATGGATATGTAATTAGAAGAAGAGTATTAACCGCATTCCGAGTAACGAATTACCGGCAGCTCCGCCTGTACTGGGTAAATGTAAAGGACACCTTTACCGGCGGCGTCGCCACAACAACGATTTTAACAAAACAGATCCTGCGCATCGTTCACGCAAACACCGTCCGTCTCTCTCGGTCTGCGTTTCGCCTTTCTTCTTTCCTACTTTCGCCCAGATCCCGTCTATATTTAATACGGCGCGGCGACAGCGTTTCCGTGACCTATTCTGAACAATAACTCGGCATTGTTTCAAAAATGAGTGACTGAACCCACGCGCAAACCGTACGCTATTGGTTGGCAAGCAAGACGCTCGCTCGCCATTGGTCAACTCATGACGGATGAGTTGCTTTTGTCCGGCTTTTATCTGACAGGTGGGATAATAGGTTTCTCTATATAACAATGGCGATACGAAAATATGTCTGCAAGAATTATTGACGAACCCCTTCTTCGACCTGTCTGGAGTGCCACGGCGCGCTTTCGGGGTGTGTTAATCATACGCTAGAATCGGTAGAGAAAAACGATTTTCTTCCGTTGAAAGCAGCAAATAGGAATTTTCATTTATAACATACTTGACATAGAATCTATTACAGCATTCGGCGCCCGGATTTCTATACTGCTATTTCTCTTTTACGCTTATTAAAAGCAAGCAGTTGTGTTAGGAAATCGCTATTTCCTGGCATAATTTATAGATATTACTACGTAGCTTTAAATGCTAAACAAGTCACATTTATCAACAAATGCGACAAATATCTCGGTCACCATATTTTGAGAATTATTGCGACCGAATTTCTTTAATGAAAGTCAACGACCATGTAAATAACCGAAATGTTCACCGTGACAGAAACTATTTAGTTGTTTAGCTAATGCACTTAATATATCGATGTTTGTGTTTAATTCAAGTTAATCGAAATCTTTCTTGCACCTCGATGGTAAGATGTATCATTATTTATTGCACATAAGATAGTAAATCCAAGCAAAGATATCCTGTTTTTGGTTGCGTCTCTATCTTCCATATTAGTATTTGTGTTATTATTTCTATTTTATGTTTATATGGCAACAGTAAATAGACTTAAAATTGTAGAATACAGTGGCTTGAAACAGTAAAACTAAAACAAAAAATACTCTACTCAACTTAAGTGGTGATCTGGTGCGAAGCACATCTTCCAGGGTACTGCTGTAACAATTCCTTCCTTTCTACTGCGCATGGAAACTTAGTTGCCGAAATACGTATCTAGATTTCTACACCCATTAAGGTGGTATGGATATTTTTGTTGTAGTTTTATGTAGTTTCATCTTCCGTAAATTTAACAAGCGTAATTGTAACAAAACGATTTTTATTAACTTAAGGCATTTTCTTCTCTCAGTGTATGTTATCCCATTTTACATATGTCTGTACTATAGGATACAACGATATAATTAGTGTTGTTATCATCTAATACTGAATAATTTATTTCAAGTGGGGTGTGCAGGTATTCCCTAGTTCAGAGGATTTTTACGTTAAACATATTAGGTACAACAGGATGTAAGTTGCTGTCATTTGATTGTTCTGACTTGATACCCTCTTCTCGATATTTTTCTGTTTGCTATATTAGTGTCCTTGTGCGTTTTTAGATATCTGTCTTTATAAAGACAACTGACAATTACATATTCAATTTTCAAATCAATCAAAGCTCAAAACCCCAATAAGTAAGGTATGCAATGAATCAGATCAAGTTCTTGTTACAGACCCGCCTAGGAATCATCTGTTTACTGTATTCAGAATACAGAATTTTTTTCAAAACATCTTAAATTTTAGGTATTATTGAAGGAGTATTAAAGATAATCCCAGTAATACAATAAAATTATGGAATTTTTTTCTTAATTAAAATGCATTTGCCAATACATAAAATTTCTAAAGGAATGTCAAACTACAATTTATAAATCTTTCCGTTCAACAAATAGTGATGGGCAAAAATATATCGTTGGGAATGTGTTATCCTGTTGAAGTTTTTATTGCTTGTTTTTATCTGCATGCAATCTTTAGATTTCGTAGAGAGCCGAGGAAAGAATTGAAATGCTATTTTTTTATAATTTAAAGTAGATATGCTATTACTCCCCTCTAGAGGCAGCCGTTCATGTCTGCTTTTGTTTGAAAATGAACTGTCTAACTGCCCTATCTTTCTTGTCTTTAATTGATACTGCATTTTATAAATTTTGTGCTACACTTACTTCCATTTAGGCGGTTTTATATTACCAATAATTACTATTAACATGACTTAAAATGGACTCGCAAAACACACAACAAAATCTGAATTGTAATTTCTGCAAGACCAATCTTCCGTAAAAAAATAGGAAATCCCGAATCAAGAGGTCTAACTAGTCGGAAGACAAAGTAATAGTATCCGATAGTATTCTATCTCCAGAGAATTATCGCACTTTAAGCCACAAGAAGCGTTAGCTGATTAGAGATCAAGACTTACCTATTAAACTATACAAACGGATAGAATTGCAATTTTTTATTACATTATATACAAAATTAAAATAAAAACTGAACACTTCTTTTCCTATCGTCACTATCAATAAAATGGGGCAAAATAACAATGAAGTTATTCAGATAATTCACTAAATATATACATATGATATAATTGATACATATTCTAAGCCCTAAGAGGGACAAAGAAATAGGGAATTACTTCTGCTTTCTTTTAAATTAACAGCAAGCTCAAATTTACACAGTTATGCCCTTGCATTTATATTGTCGTATCCATTAAATTTTGCGTTCAATAAGTATATTATAGCCAAAGCTAAATTTTCAACAATTTTTATCAAGCTTCGGGAAAAATATATTTTCTATGGGCAATGTAAAAGATTAGTGCACAAATATAAGATACATAACATTAGATACATTTACAAACGTTTATGAAAGTTTATAAAATGCCATGGTATAATATAGTGAATTAATTAGTGTGTTCCACCTCAATTTGTTTTAAAAAATGTGCACAGCACATACAGAAAAAACAGTATTGACGCCAATTACAGCGCACTTACGTAATACTTTCTTCGAGTTGCAACGATTTATACAATGTGAACGTCTACATCTTGCTACTATGTGGGTTTTCATACGCATTGTACGTACCATTTTATAAAAGAAGGAACGTTTTTATACTGGCCACTTTACTCCGTCCCCATTCTAATATCTGCAGTAAGTACATATGTACATGCATGTCTCGTAACAGTGAAAACTGCGTAAATAATAGGAATGAACTAACAGCGAATATAATATGTATGGACAGCTTCCAGATTCGATTGTTTTCTCGTTCGTATGGTGTATTGCGTGTTTCATTAGAAAGTTCCAGCCTTTAATTGGAATTTCATAATTTACGACCGTCGCGAATGCAGATGCCGCTCGAACATTAAACCAAACCAGTTCGAAGCAATATTTATTTTTCGTGTATGCCGCGTACGAACTGGACGCGTGTTCGTGCGTTTTATGAGTTTGATCTGAAAACTATTTTTATTGCAGGGAGCGCAGATTAAGATATGTACATTCTTTTCGGAAAACCAAGCGATTAATAAATAAGCAATTTAGTATCGACACATGCGTACAAAGCTACGGATTGAAAATGCAAATTAAACATACCTTCTTCTTAAACATAAATAAGAAGCGGGTTTGTTTTTGTGTTAGTGTCTTATCTAACATTAAAACGTTATACGATTAACACATTTTCTATTTACTATGGTTATTTTAGATTCATATTCACGGAATTCTAAAAATTGCTTGCTTTAAAACTGCTGCTCAGGAGCAATTCCTTGTAAGCAATCTATGGTCTTATTTCTACTTGTCATCAGTTTGTTTTGTATTAGATATTAATATCAAAATTTTATCCTATCTCCTAAACTCTGTTGCGATAGTTATACTCAACTTCAATCGTTCAGTAATTATTTCAATATTGGACAGTAACTCATATCTTAGAGATGCAGATGTACATATCATCGGAGCTTCTAATAAATACAGGACCTAAGACCGACTCTTGGGGTACTCCCATACTATTGTTGAGACTAGTAGAATTGATAGGTTTTATAACTTCTTCAAAATTTAAATTCAATGATACAATCTGCTTCCGATCACTCAGAAAAGACGATACCCACTGCAATGCAATCCCCCCTGACACCAATAGCCGACAACTTCCTCAACAAAATGGAATGATTGACGCAATCGAATGCCCTGCTGAGATCACAGAGGATCGCAACAGGGCACCCGCCCTCGTCAAGGTAATTTAATATATTTTGATACAATGAATCAATAGCAGTAAGCGTTGACTTCCTACGAACAAACATGCTGATTACAAGTTATAATGTTATTCAAATAATTGAATAAACGGAGCAGAAAACCATACTCAAGGACTTTTGAAAACACAGAAGAAAGAGCCACCGGGCGATAATTCTTCACATCCCGACAATCACAACGTTTACCTATATGTGGGGATTATTTTACTTAATTTCAAACTGTCTGGAAATACAGCATTAGTAAATGACAAATTTATTAAATGCTGAAGCGGACGAGCAATAGCATTTGCCACTCTGTTCAATAAAATTGCAGGTATCTCATCAAATCCTGATGACTAGTTAGATTTCAAACTTTATGTTAAAATAGACATAACCTCATTCAGATCAAGTGGAAACAAGAAAACTGATGATTGTATATTGGATATTGTACTTGTTGGGAGCTTTATTTCATAAATTAAGACGCAAAATGTAAAGCAATGATATATTGTTCTTAAAGTAGACACAAGTCAATACATCCATAACTCACATAAACATAACCATAACCTCACATAACATGACATGACTATCCTAAAGAAGACATAATTGTTCTACTACTTCAACACACATGAACTCTCTCTGACTTCAGAGTGGTCAACTTCATGTATCTCCTTGGCGCGTAATTTAAACTCTTATTGCTAACATACTATTGATGTTAGATTGATCTAAATCTGAGAATTTTGAAACAATATTTTTAGGAGTGTCATTAAAAGACATATTAAAAAGATTAACAACCATTCCTGGGTAACTAATAACTTCTTTATTATCTATTAAATCAATATTTTTAAAATTACGTGTTTTACCAGATAAAGTATCTACTACACGCCAAGCCTCCATACATGGATTAGGGGAATTCATTCTTTTATTTTGATAATATACATTGTAATATGCATTGTATATTAAGTCAACATGTTTCTTTTCTTCTTTCCTATAAAGAACTTCCATGTCAGGTCTATTTTTAAAATACAATAATTTCTTTAAATTTGCACTAGAATTTTTAATATCAGCGTTAATCCATTTCCTCCAATGGATTTGTTATTATAAAGAAAAGATGTAAATAAAACACAATAGACAGTGGCAATCTTCATTATATTAACAAACTAAAAGTGACAATTGTTTCGCCAAACATTGGCTTCATCAAAGAAGAAGATTTCCACTGTCTATTGTGTTTTATTTACATATTATGGATCTTCATCAAGTAAACGCCAAATCAATCCTATAAAGAAAAGACTTGACAGGAAAGTTAATGTCAAAAAATATTTAAAAATTTGATAGAAATATTCAAAAGCGTCTGGAACGTTTTATGAAATATATAAATAAAACTAATCGACAGTAAACAGATCACTATAATATGCCTGAATAGATTCATTATTAAATACTCTTCTTGAAAATGAACTTTTATATTTTACAAAATTTAATTTACATATTTGCAAAAGAACCGCTCTGTGGTCTGAGATATAGTTGTCCACCACTCTGTACTTAACGGATGCGTCATCATAAATACCTGGTCGAGAGTAGACCTCGCAGCGCCCGCCACCCTAGTCGGAGACTCAATCACAAAAGTCAAACTGAATAGCTTTCGTAAAAATGGTTAATACAATTACTTTGGAACTGTTTATAGAAGAATGGAATTACCTCACGCCTCACTCCCAATTTATGTTGTGCAACTATAAATTGGTTTATAAGTTTGTCTATTTTATCCTGACTTGAATCAATACAAAACAAAATATAGCAGAACGTAGTTTCGATCTACGGACCTCTGGGTTATGGGCCCAGCACGCTTCCACTGCGCCACTCTGCTTATATAATTGTTAGCTAGTGTAATACAAGTTCTGAAAAAAAATAGGTCAATACATTCAATTATTATTTAAAAAATGTTTATTTCTAAAAATATTAGTAACGCGTTTAAGATATTTATCTACTATAACTAAGTTATGTAAACGTCTTACATATTTACCTATGACAGTATTAGATTCTATCAAGTAGATATTGATTACTCCTGGGTACAGATCTATTATACACATATTAACAAACAATTATTGTTAAATCTATATGGAGTTAAAGTTATCCTTGTTCCAAAAATACTCCCAGTTTTGAGAACTACTGTAAACTACACTTACCAATAATTAATTTCATTAGATCATTTCCAATGATCTAACTATTAATTACATCCCAGCATTATTATCTACGTTACCTAATATCATTATTGTATGATTGAAATTCTTGTACTTCAGAAGATCGCAGAAAATCTGCAGACAAGTTTAGAAGATAAAGTAACTTATCCTGCATAGATTATTACGCGGGTAGATAGATAGATATTTTTCAATTCTATACTATTTTAGAATAGATACATGATATCTGTAATGATACATTTCCTGAATAGCGTAATTATTCATTGATAAAGCATACGTTGGAATATGTTGCCTCATTTGATTGTGATACACAAATAAACTACCTCTAATAAGTGCTTTAAATTTGCATTATAAGATTCCGGAAATTAATTATCAGAAATTGTAATTATAACATTTTGTTTAATTGTATATATACTTTACATTTGGTGGAGGTGCCACTACTCCTAAGGAACTAGTGCAATCAAGTTTTGTTGGGGCTTTCATATGAAATTGTATCCATTGCCCTATAGTTATCTAACTAAAGAACCCATTACTTTAAATCGCAATTACACTGCACATGAAATAGTAGTGAAATAATGCTGCATATTCACGAAGCACAAACTCTCACATTTAATGTAAGAAATTAATTACTCAAAGAGAATAATAAGATTGCGCCAAGCAACTATAACACTTCAAGCACTCTGTTATGTATACAATGACATCGATTACACTCATTCTTCAATTAAGAGTTATCCTTGTGCCAAAAATAACAGGGCGTTTGTCAGAAAAGAAAAACAATTTCACTTTATTACTCTCGCCGATGATATGTTCCTGGCATCTACATACATCGCGGTTATTTTTGATCTTTTTTTTGCCATTCTAATTTCACGTATCGCTTAAGCTCCTCATATTTTCTGTCCACGGAAGCATTCCTACATGAAATATAATAATATCACATGAAAGAAGCAGTAATACGTAAGCAGTATGCTTTCAGCGACTAAATTCCATTTCATATATTCGATATGAATTGTTACTAACTATAAGAGCGTTTCTGAGGTTGCAGCAGCGTGGCGATAAAGTGCAAATTTTTGAGAACAGGTAAGAGGTACTAGTTAATGTGTGAAGATTAAATCTTACTGGGAAAACTCCTTACTACGTGGTATAAAGCAATATATCTAAATAACTAACATGCACGTATAGTTTCATCCTTCTTCATCTATTTATCTTTCTAACAATAATTTCAACATTTATCCGTTTTTTTCCTATATACAGCCACGTAAGCAACCGATGAAATTAAGAAAATATGTATAAACAAAAACGAGCTACAGACGCGTTTACTTTGAGATTGAACATGAACGCGAATGCGAACTTTAAATTTTACGAGAACAATAAATTTTGTAAAGATCTTTGTCGTTACTTCGTTGTTAGGATGTGGATTGTAAACAGTATGTAATTGCTATTGGACATTTTCCATTTAGATGTTATATTGTTTTTACGTTTTCCATTTTATTGCAGTTTTTCATTTAGTGTGTTTACCGACAGTCGTGACAGACACAAAACACAAGTAAGAGGTTTTAATAGAATTTTGTTAACGGGATACAGTAAATGCGAAAATACTTTTACGATAATTAGGTGAAGACGTTTAGGAACAATAATTTATTTTCTCACAAATTATGCAATATCTAAATTATTAAGATTTATTTTTCAGAATGATTGAATTGAAATAGGACGACATCCAAGGACGTTAACAATAAATGGAGCAACTGAAGTTAGAATAAAATTAATTGTATCTGCAAATTCTACCACTGATTACATCAATTACGTTTTCCATTGATCCATCTCTTACTCTTTGCCACCGTTCTGAATTCCTTTTTACTGAATCTGTACCACTGATGTCTTAGAGATATAAAACATAACCACCTTGGTTCAACTTTGACATAATAAATAGATTAAAAACTAAAGACTATTACACACTCATTCTCAATATTATCATGATGAATTCAAAAAATTAAGGCTGCTATGTAAGAATGATATCTCTTACTTAAGGAGAGTTCAGGAATCTATGATTACCGATCCACATCAGTTGTTTTAATATATACAGTCGAAGAAGGACTGCACTAGAGTTCCGGCAACTATTAGCATTAATGATGCGGATGTGAGCAACACGCAGAGAATAGTTGAAGCTTTCGCTTCCACCTTTCAAAGTAGGTACGAAAACTTTAAGCACTAATTCTCATCATCAAACTGTTACTCCATCCAACAACATTTGTTTTTCAATTACACCTACGACGGAGGAAGAAGTAATTCAGGCAATATTTACATAAATGCGCAGCTGGTGATGATGGTGTACCTAGCTTTCTAATTCGTGACACGAGAAATGTGCTAGTTAAACCTATTACATTAATTATTAACCTGTCTATATCAACATCAACATTTCCTAATCTATGGAAAAGAGCTCGAATGATACCTGTTTATAAAAAAGGAAGTGGCAACATCTTAAAAAACTACAGGCCTGTTTCAATATTATCCAACTTTGCAAAAGTATAATAAACACACTGTTCGGATTACTCCTCCCGCACAAGTATTAATTAATTCGGGACGACACGTGTTTCGGGA
>JARFOC010000034.1:899131-930529 GCA_031763485.1 Osmoderma eremita
TGGCAACTTAGTTGCCGAAATACGTATCCAGGAGTTCTTCACTCATCGAGGTGGTAAGGGTATTTTTTTATTTTTTTTAAACCTTAGGCTATCTAGTCTAGTAAAGTTGTCAGTAAAGTTGTTATTTTCTGAGACAGAATTGATATTCTCCAAAGATTTTCATTTTTTATTTAATATTCTTTGGATTCTTGAGAAGAGTTATTTAGCTTTTATAAGTGCTTTTTTTATGGACTCTGGAATAAATATAATTCATTTGGAAGCGTTGATCTAGTGTAGCATCGCACTACTATAGGACAATCGCGCTTACTGTATACTCAAAAGTATTTTGAATTTCTAGGATATACTAACTGGCTAAGTCATTTATATCAAACTATTAACATAAAACAAGATATGTACTAGTACAATCTGTATGAATATATACTGCTTTGAAGAAATAAACAAATATGTACTAAAAGCGCTCGTCAAATTAAAATTGTTTGCTTAAAACTATAACTCGGTAGTTAAAATTCTACGAATACATATTTCGGTAACTAACAAAGGAAGTATGTAGTTAAAAGAAGGTATAAACTACTATACAAGCAGGTAGGCAGTAGTGAATTCTAGAACAATTAAAAGTTTCTAAATCAGTGAAAAGAACTTGCCATGGTGTAGAACTGTAAACAATTTATTATCGCTTGAAATGCCTTCTTTGCATGACGTCTGAAAACGTTTTATTTGATCTTAAATTATTCAGTTATTCACCTGTATATTTTAAGTTAAAGTTCATTTAGTTTAACTTAGCCTGAGTTAAAATGTTTATTTGCAAGATGCCTGTAAAAATTTTGCTGAATTATTATTTTAGGGTTTTCGTTAGCGTTTAAACAAAGGTTATAAAAATGTTCAAACCCCCACCTAAAATGATTGTTATATGTGAAAGGTATCATGTAAGCATTACTGAAAACAATGGTATTTAAACATTCTTCAATGTTTGATACCACCAAAAACTCTTACTTACAGATTGCTACTTGTCAGGAAGGGTTCCTAGACATCCATGCATCGATCCAGGTTGCTGCCGTATTCGTTATGAACTTATTTGTTAGATTCAAATGAAAATCATGGATCATAAATACTAAACAAGTATAATTAAACCACTCGATAAATAAACACACAAAACAACAATTAGTTTACAAATATGAATTAACTACAACGCCCTTTCAACTATACCATTTATCACACTTAAATGGGAATTAAGTTGCCTCTCCTATCTTTTCCCTTAAATCAACATGCCCCCGATATTTTGACATATGTATTTTTTAAATATTGTTCCCTTTTACAAGCGTTTCCACAAATTAAGGATACATAGAACGTTATGTTAATACGTGTTAAATGACCTCTTTCTACTTTTATATTCTTAATCAACAGGTAAGTAATTGTTTCTCAATATTTAAATACTAGAAATACCTGGGTTTTATGTTTTCTTTGTAGGCTATAAGAAAGCGGATTCTGAGATGTATCCGGGATGGGAATGGTTTATACAGCGTCCCAGGATAACTGTGTGGGTTGGAGCTTGCCGGCAATTGACACGCAACAGAAAAATGGAGAGCAGGAGAACTCAGTATGAAGAAACCCGTTAACAAACATATGGGATACAGGCTATTCATCCAGGATAGAGGAATTCATTATATGCGGGTAAGTAACTTTATTTAGCATAGTTGACGTATTAGCTGAGGTTTTATATTTAGAATCGATCACCCATAATCCTAGATATATTTTCTTTACAAACTATTTATATGGCTGACTACGGCCATTTTATTAATTTATTTTACTAGCGGAATTTGACGTGATTACTGCTACACGTTCAGATTCTAACTCCCTTTCAATTTTTTTCTTTTCCTCTATTTATAGCCTCACCAAAACGACACCATAATTTTGTTTTAGTATTACCATCCTGATGAAAATATATTTTATTTAAATAATTAATTATTTATTTTAATTTTGATTTTAAATTTCAAATTAATGTTTCTGTCTACCACATTTTCCTGTGTATATTTATGACTTTTCTTTCTTTTAAATACTTCTAGTTCAGATAAATCCTGCAGCTGTCAATCACCATACGAATTTAAGATCTATCGAACAAATAATTCATCTAAATCTGGAATTAGCATGGATACATGTTTATGAGGATTATTGCTTCGATTCACCACCTTCAACAAGAGGATTCCATCTCTTCATCCTTCTTAATTTTAATATTACAATTTTTAACTGTGGAATTTTGACTATTTTACAATATTTTATTATATAAAATAAATTTAAATATCAGTAACATCGATAATAATTGTCTTCTATACATATCGTATGGTCATAATTTATAATAAATAAAATATAATAAATTATTTTGTAATTCCCCATAAGTAAGAGTTTTCCCCTTTCTGATCTTATTTTATTATTGAAAATATTTAACTTCCCTTCTGACATACACATACGGAGTGTACATAAATGATGGTACCCTGTAATTGAATAAAACTAAAATTAGTGAAATAATTCTACGTTAAACTTATTTGAATGATTTAGTAATATCTTAAGGGAGACAACACTGACAGAAAAAAATATCAAAATATCAAAATCAATCTCGATCTGAGTCGGTAACGAGGGACTCTGCACTCTTGGGGGATACATAATAATCACTTTCGTATTGTAAGGATGGTTTCAATCCCTATTACTCGACAACTACGGAGTGCGTCCAGTATTTTCTTGTAGAAATGATTGCGGAGAATTGTATCGCACCTTACAAAGGCCATTGATTCAATTAATATTTCTCTTGTTTCTAATATGGGAATTGACCGAGTACTAAATGACTGGAACATTCCGTTTCTAGAAAATAGAAGAATTGTTGGTGAGATAAAGGGTGCAAGATCGGGCGAATTCCGTACTGATACTGGTACCTCGCAGGGAAGCGTCTTGAGTCCCCTTATTTTCTTACTATTCATTAATGATCTGCCTTTATAGATATCTACAGGTAAAACTTTTTTGTGTGTACGTGTAAACGCGAATTACATCAGTGATTAACTATAATAAAACAATTACCAACCAATTTCAGAATAAATACAGAGAACCGACTTTAACATCTATCAATATTAATGATCAAAGTTTCCTACTATTAACGGAGTGTGAATTAATGAGTATCTAACTTGACTGTAATTTAAACTGGGAGAAACAAATTGCTAGTATTTGTAATAAACTCCAAAAAGCTCTCTCGTTGGTATTTGTATTCAATCCTGTCATATAATGTAATTGTGTGGGGTCGGAGTAAGGTTGTTTATACTTTACTTTTGTCTTGGGAAAACGTATAATCAATATTTAACTTTCTTTATGGGACGTCTTGTAGAGAAGTTATTAGTACGCACGGCATATTTAGTTTAACATCAATATTCTTGTACAAACTCCTTTTATAACTCTTTCAACACAAACATCTATTTTTAAATTGTCCAAGGGGAAGACAGAAACGGGGTTATTTGAAGTTTGGAAGAGAGAAGTGAACAAAGGCTGAAGTGTAACAGGGTTGAACACGTTCCATAAAAGTCCCATTTGATACATTACAATACATACACATTTTACTAATTTAAGGAATCTCCGGGGTAAGCAAACAGAACAAAACAATGTCGAATTAATGAGGCGATGATATTAGACGAAACGAAAACACTTAAAATCCAACAAACTTCCCACGCCTTTCTTCCGCTATACACATTCCTACTCATTGTTAATCGGCAGATTTGAATATCTACCGTTTTTTCATTCTACCTTTGACTATAGAACCTGCTTGTTTGCACTTAATAATAACTGGTTCCGTTTACATTGCGCCTAAATTAAATTTTTCCGGCTGTTGTTTGGATTTCGATGTTCGTAAAAGTAATTTATGGCATCTCTCCATCTTTTGTAAGTGGACGCTACTTGAATTACAGACGCGCGTAGTTGTTAAATAACGAGATTTTTATATTGGATGTGTTTAAAGGGGATACTTCAAACTCGAAATAAAATAGAAGAATCCTCAGCATTCCTTTTGTCGGACGAATACCTCTGTAGTAGTCGCTTCAATCGGTTGTAATTTATCGAAGTTCGTTTTTTTTTTCTCGTCGTGTCCATAAACGTTGAGAGGGAAAAAACAGGATATAGGAAAAATACCTGGGGTGTGTTTCACTTGCGTGACGTATCTTGTTTTTATACCATCGTCCTTTGGTAATCTCGTAAATCCTGCGGCGTGTTTCGTGCCGATAGGTTATTAACTTCCGGTATGTTTTTGTATTGACTTCCCTGTTATCTTTTCTTGCAAATATAGCTATATGTGTATATATTTAAGCAACGAATCAAAATCGTAATACTTTTTCTTTTTTCTCTTCAGGAACATTACTAAACAAAGTAAAATTACAACTTTACTTTAATTATCTACCCTAAGTCAGTGGGCAATTTGAGGATGTTGGTTTTCACTAACTAATGCATCAATATTAACTGTAATATTTGTTGTTGATAGGCCCTATGTTTCGCAAGTTGGGGTATCGTTCTTCTGGCAGCAACTTGAAAAAATCCAATCCACTTTCAGTTCTTCCTTGGTAAAAAGGATCTGATTGCAAATCACACAATTTCAGTTGAAGGTCTGCTCTGCTCCCATTCTCAACTGAAATTGTAAGGGGTTGAGTAAAAACTGAAATTTCTCTTTCGATTTTTGTAAGTCTTCTGCAATTCTGTCAATATATTTTATGTGAGGTAAATTTGAAACTTCCTCAAAATCCTTCATTTCTTCAAGATGCTCTTTACAACTTGGAAAAAATTAAAAATCATTTTTTTCTAATGAAGACTTAAAGAGCTTAATTTTATGCTTGAATCCATTTATGTGTCCAAATAAGTTGGCAATATTCTGCTGTTTTCCCTGTAGCTTCAAATTCAATTCGTTAAGGTGAGATGTCAAGTCTGTTAAAAATGCCTGCTAAAAATTGTGCATCTACCATTTGATTTTCAAGTTGTGTATCGTTGGACTTGACTTCATCTTTCAGGAAAATAAGAATCTCTTTGTGTAGAGCGAAGAATCGTTGCAAACAGTTTCCGGCGCTTAACCAACGAATATCGGTGTGAAGTAACAAGTTCCCATATGTAGCATCTACTTCGGCTAAAAAAATTACGAAACTTTCTACGAGTCAAAGCGCGATTGCGCCCTCCAATAATATTGGTTATTTTAACAATCACTTTTATGACATTTATTTGACGTAAGGATTTTCCACATAGGGCCTCTTGATGAACAGTTGACAGTTGATGTTGTTTTGTTTCAAGAGCCCTGCAAATCCAATTTCAGTCCCTATCATAGTTCTGGCTCCATCAGTGACAATACAGGAACATTTACCGAATCCCCCGTACTCTGACAGCACCTTATTTACAGCTTCAAAAATATCCTTTGGTTCTACCATGAAGAGGAATAAGACTAATCATCTCCTCTGCTACACTGAAGTTTTGAATAGTTCGGATAAAAATTACAAGCTGGCGAATGTCGCACAGATCAGTGCTTTCATCCAGACATTGCGAAAAATATTTATATTTTTCAATCGTGTCATGCAGTCTTAAACTTAACATTTTAAAAATATTTTCATATATACAGAATATTTCATATCATGAGAATGAACCAAACATACATTTTCTTAAATGGAACACCTTGTATATTAGTTTGGATTTAGATTAAGCTCATGCCTCACGCCCACCAGTATACAATTTCATTAAATTATACAGCGTATTTCAGAAGTTATGGTGAATTCTCAAAACTCAAATACATTAATTTCTCAATTATTTTAAATGGATGATCCTGTATGTTATCTCATAAAAAGAAAGAATAGTTTAGTTACTTTGATTTTTATTAAGCACTCTCTATATCTAAAGTTATTCATTTCTAAGATATTTTAAAGTCTTTTTGTAAAAGTGAGATTTGTAGAAATTATTTTAAGATAACGGACTTGTTTTCTTTCATTCGATACAGAATGAGAAAATACACAAGAAAAGCTTCCTAGCACGGTTTAGAAGTTATGAGCGCGCGATACCCGAAGTCCGCGTCCATCCGAATGCTAAATCCACTTGCATCACTGAGGCGTCACAGACCTTATTGCAAACCGTCCAAATCGTTGCTATGAGCCAGGATCTGTGCCATCTAGAGGACACACGTCAAGGCTCCAACGAACCGGAAGGGCGATGTAGGTTTCGGTAACACAGTCACTGATCTAGCTTGCCCAAGTCATGGACTGGCATCTTTGTTGTTTCAAATGTTACGTCATGGTTAGGTCGTCCTTGGAATCACCACATGCGCAGTGCGAACATCTAGAGAGACTGACAGTCTATTGTTTATAGCTATTTGAGCCATAATTTATTGATTGATTCATTCGAAAACAACTGGGTCCTTGAAATCATAGGAAACCCCTGCAGGAAATCAATATCACAGAAGAAATTGTACACGACATATCTACTTTCAGAATACTAATTGACGACCATTAACATATAGGCAAACCCAAAAGTAGAATTGACAGAACCTAGCCGGAAGAACGCAAATAATTCAATGGGAAAATGAAGAGATTTTTTGCAAAGATAACAGTAAAAGCACCACCTACATAGGTTCAATCGCGCTCCTCAGATAGGCATAACGATGCAGAAGAAATTGCATACTTTTCCTTAGTAAAGGAAATTTTAATTTGGTATAGAAGCATTTCAATACGTAATAATTTCGTTTAGACATTCTAATCGATAATCAAACTTCAATGACCTTTCAGAAGTACGAAATTGAACGATAGCAACTCAAAGTAAAATTACAAATTTTGACGTAATATGTCAACGTGTATCATAACGCAGTAACGTTTCAAATAATATAATCGATAATTGGTCAAATTGGTATGGAATTGACATGCGAGATGATAAAGCATGTCAGTGTTCTTGTTGTAGTTGTAACACTGTTTGAAGTTAGATACCAGAAATAAATTGGACGTGACTGTCAGAATTTCGTTTGTATGTTAATTGAAGGAAAGTTTCACGGTATTTGTGTGTGTATAGATATACATAGAGTATAGATCCTGGATATTACGGATATAAATTAACTAAACTAAATGCTGCATACTTAAATTATTTTAAAAACTGAAAGAAATACGACAGCTATAAACAAGTTCGTTCTTGCAAATTCGAAACCTTATAATCAAATAATCTACAAAACAGAGCATTTATAGGTCTTCCTCATCTTAGAAATAAACGCAATTATATCGGATCAGCACCCAGTAAGATGCACACCGCAATACATCAATACAAGTCTCTAATAATACGAAATACAAGGCCATCGATCCTTGCGTAATTCCATCAGTGTCAATATCAATTGACTATTTCCTCCTGTCATCGGGGACTAAATAAACCTGATTACCCAGGGGTTGTTGCTTCATGCGGGCTACTAAGGAAATGAAACAGGCGGAGGAATTGACGAATTCCCCTGTTACTAGAATTTAATTCTGCGTAATAAGGCAGCGATGATAAAACAAATATAACAGAGCTAACAAATTCTTGGATGTAGATATCATATATCTGAGTAATATATGGATTGTGTAACATTATAGTTTATGCGTGATGCGAGATTTACAAACATGCGTGGGTCTTATTTCATGAGTTGGGCGAAATTAATTTCGGTTAATAGTCTAACAGAGGAGATGTATGTATGTATGCTGACGCTGGAATGTATGTATGCGAGATTTGTATAAATACTAAGGGTTTAGTATTTTGGGCGAATAAGGAAGGTATACAAATATAAAGGGTTGAAAATGATTCGTTTATTAATTAATTTACATGCTTGCTCGACACGAAAATATCTGTTAAATTGCAAAAAGGTAAAACATTTTTCGATTCAAAACCAAGGATGAATACGCATTCTTTATTAGGATAATAAGTTCTAGCACGTTGTTATTTTAACCTTTTACTTGTGTAGAGAAAAGTGCTTAGGAGAAGCGTTCTATTTCCTGTGTTGTTTTTACTTTATGTAAATGATGTTGTTGAGTTCTTGGATGATTGAAAAGCGATTATGTATGCGGACGATGTCTTACCAAAGATACACCAGCTGGAGGGATCTTCATGAATGTTTGTTAAATACTAACATTTATTTTGTAGTTAAGTCGGTGCCGTTCGAAATATACCGTGTGCGATAGGTGTATAGTCACCTGATGACACACCAATCCCACGCAAGAAAAATTGCATAAAGGGCAGCGGAGGAAAAGACACAGCAACAGTTACGAAATTAATGCGTTATTTAAAACAATCATTTGCAAGGAGCATATCACATTTTCTCTAAATGAAAATGTGAATTTAGGAGGCAGAAAACGGTGAAATATGATGGTATAAACCAAGAAATTTTTTTTATGAGTAGGTACAAAATAAGAAAGCTTCATAGTAAAAAAAACCTTCTCTCAAACCAATAAAAAAAAACTTAATTCCTGTAAAAAATAAGGTACAACAACAAGACTCCCCAATTACAAAATACCTCTTCCCAGACCAATAGAAAGTTAAACTCCTCCAGATAGATAAATCGAAATATTTCTAAAGCCGTAGGGAAGTGTCCTCAAGAAAATAATAAAATAAATAAATAATGTTAATAAATGTTCAAATACATTCAAAAATGCTATTTTAACTTTACAGGTGCAATGTTTCCTATGCACTGGATAATCTTAGTACGTAATTCATCGATATTGTAAGCTCTCCGTTGGGGAAATTTATTATTAGAAAATTTAACATGATCATTAGATCATTGAGATTAGGTGATCTAGCGACCAACGAATAGTACCTCAGCCAGTTATTAACCTACCATGTTGTGCAAGTAGTTCCGTGCAATAACAGCGTTATGAGCAGGGCTTCCATCCTGCTGAAACCATATCTCATTCGTTCTTATGCTCGGTGTTGGGGTATGTGCCGATATGATATTATTTAGTGAAAGAAGTGAATATCTTTGTGTGTTCAAAACTCCTTCGATAAAAAAAATGGTCCTTTGAAGGGCACTGGGTTCGTGAGTCGTATGTAATATGCCTATTATACTTGGATTAATATCGGGCTGACCATTTTCTGTAGCTTAAATTAACACTTTCATTTAGGGAAAATGTTACCTGCATTTTGAGAATTATCGTTTTTAATAACCCATTAATTTTGTAATTGATGCTGTGCTGTTTCCTCTGCTGTTCCTAAGGTGAGTCATCGGGAAACTATACAGCACACCAGTGCTATTATATATAATATCTTTGACATGATATGATATGAAGTAAACACCTAGAGCAAAACAAATTGTATCCTCAAGAACAAAAAGGATGTATGAAGAACTGTTATGAATGCAAAGACCACCTAATGGTGAGTACACAATAGTAAAAGACAGCAAACGCAAAGGAAAAAACCTAAGCATGGGATGGATCGACTATCGCAAAGCGTTCTATAGTGTACCTTATAATTGGATTCTGAGAGTAAGCAAACTTCTAAAGATAAACCCAATCATTATCAACTTCCTCCAAAATGCAATGACAACTTGGAACACGACCTTGCAGATGTACGTAAGTAACAATATCACCGAAGTCGGTAAAATAAATATAAGAAACGGAATCTTCCAAGGTGATTCCCTGTCCCCGTTAATTTTTTTGTATGGCACTATTCCCGCTAACAAATGAATTGAATGCGCAAGGACTGGGATACAGATTAAATAAACACGAAGACCCAATCAACCACCTACTCTATATCGATGATTTAAAAGTGTTCGCAAATAATGACGACGAGCTAGAGAGCATACTGAACACCATCAAGAAGTTGAATTTTGGATCAGATAAATGCTCTAAGAGAACAATGATCAAGGGTAAAATTTAAAAAAAACACACAGTGTATTTCTTGGCGAAAACATAAAAATAAAGGAACTAGACACTGAAGAAATGTATAAATACTTGGGGTTTGAAGAACGGACAGGGATAGAGCATAAACAGTCATCGAAAAACTAACCAAAGAATACATTAGAAGAGTAAGAGCAATTTTAGTTACGCAACTGACCAGTTGAAATAAATTCTCAGCAATATCAGTACTAGCCCAACCTGTTTTGCAGTACAGTTTTGGAGTGATTGATTGGACCATACAGGAGATCAAGAAAATAGAAAGAAAAACAAGGAAAATCTTAACATGTAAGATGAGAGATTATGCAAGCAATAGATCCCTGCATCAGAACCAACAACGGAACAGGCGCTGCTAAAGGCGTACTACGACTTGTTGATAATTCCGGTGGTTTTACAGGTATATCATTTTTGTATTATTAATAAATACATACATAAATACATCGTTGCCACTATTAAAGTTCCAACTCTTGTATATCATCCACAGAAGTATTTTTTGAAATTAATTAAAAGTTATTTTATTGGTAGCACGCGTGGACGAATTAATTAATATTCGGCCTGCTTATAGCAATTATTTCATTACTCTAAGGAACTAGCATACTTTCTGTTGATTTATCTAATTAAAAATTATAGGAACTATTTCGCAGGATAATAAACAAATTGTATTTAAAATAATTATAGCTGTTTTCACATAAATATTATGTTATCTATCTGTTTATTTAATAACACCCAATTACATTCAAGGATTTTTGTTTGAATAATACTGCTAGTTTTTCATTACTGTTATAAGAATATTAAAATTGCACTAGTGTTTCCATAATTTTATTTTGAAACCGTCTTATAAGCAACTTTTCCAAGTACTAATTTTAACTGCCGCTAACTAAAAGAATCATTTCGAATAAATAAGAGTGGCAAAGTATTAATTCTATATATAAACACGGTGTGTTTTGTTTTCTGTCAAGTTCACTCATCGGTACCAATAAATATTCTTAACGAAAGTCACGTTTTTCCCTCGACCCTCGGATTCCGCCGAAAGACTTTTTTACCACGTCATCGCTGCGTGTTTTAAAAACTGCAACTTGTCAATTGACACTCTTGTGCCCTAAAAAATTTTTAACACTTTCACCCTTTGGCGCAGACACAACATCCTCTCGCAAGTTAAGTGACGGTTTTTCTCGTCTCCGTCAACGCCCTCTTTACCAACTATAACAGAAGAAAATGGTTATTATAGATGACTGTGAGAGAAGTCGAAGACTTGCACCGTTTATTATTTATAGTTGGATGGAAATGCATAAGAACCGGATGTTTTATAATCTGTTTAAGGTATTGCGGGACACGCAGCAACGAAGGGGATGCTTTTTCCCTTCTCTAACCCTTAAATGGTCCCACCAGCTTCTTTTTATTTATTACTAACGGATACTTGAACTACAGGATGTGTTACACGTTGGGAAAATCTTTATTTCCAAATATAAACGGTATTACTTTAAAAAAAATTCACAGTAATAAACATATAAATATCCAAAACAAAATATAATATTCTGTAAGTTTCTTTCACCTTAGTAAAACGTTATTACAAGCTTACTTTTTATGCATCGTATATGAAAGCATGATTAGCAAACCGATTCAAATTATTTAGTTAATAATTTTACTTTATTACCTTATAATTTTCGTATATACGTAAAAAAACAATATTCACAAAAAGTAGTGTAAATATAAAAAATAATAAACTGTTTTTTAAGTATACATCCTTAAACATATTACACCCGGTACATGTGATTGAATTTGTTTTGTTTCTTTTTTGTATATTTTTATTGAATACCTTTATCTTAATCGGAGTTTGTTTTTCTTATTGAATAGTTTTGTTAGCTATTTGAATAAAAGAATTCGGTTGAAAAATATAAATTTGCATTTGATAAGACAATAGATTTCATTTATTAACCATTAAGTGTTCGTTTAATCTTCCGAATGGTATTTTCATGCGATTCCCCCATTGCTAATACGTATGTATCTGTAGATAGTCAAATATTGTCAACGTTTGAACAACATGGGGGTACCTAGGTTGGGTGCTTACCAAATTTTAATGAAAAATGCGTTTAACCGTCTAGGTATTTCAGATTGATGTGCTACTAGTCTGTGCCAGAAAGTTTCCGACATAAAATCCCTGTATATGATACCCCATATGCTCAATGACTGAAAAATCTGAGAATCAGATAATCGTGACAGCGGCCTAATTTTGACACTTTAACAACGAATTAACCTACTCATAGCTACAAATGAAGATGAACCAACATTTTCCAATTTTTTTAATTTAACGATAAATTACTTTACGTCATCTGTACCAAATATGCATACTCCAAGTTGTAGATGTTAGAGTTTTAAGATGTAATTCATATCGTTGTAGGTCACTTCAATTACCACTGAGACCTAACGCATTCAAAATAATGTTGATTAATCTATAACTGAACGGAGGTTAACTCATTGTTGACATGTCGAAATTCCTTTGCTATCTTGGTATAAACCGGATAAGAATGTTGTTTGCAGTAAACAGAATAAATAATGACGTGGGGCTCATCTTTCCTGATTTCGACTGTATGTATTTTCCTTCTCGGCAACCTACTCCTTCAGATCTCTCACCAATTGAACGTTTGTGTCACAGAACTCTATGGGATTTCACGAGAAGAAAGCTCATTAGAGTCCGCGGATTATTTCATGACACTCGTGTGTGGATAGTTCAACGGCATGTCCCACAAACCATCTAGAATAAATTAGGTGTATTCGAGTTAGCACGTGTGGCCAATAAGTAAGTTTTCAAAAAAAAATTACTAATAATTGCTTTCTTGCATAAACTACAGTAAATACAATGTCCCAGGTAGGAATCGATTATCTCATAAAATCATTGCCCATAAGATTTAGTGAATTTAACCCGAATTTGAGTCATTGTATGGATGCTCCATTTCATATGTCCCCTAATATAGGTAAAATATAAATGAATTTAACCCTTTTGTATTTTCTTAATAAACCATCTGCAAAAGACAGCTCTCCGCATAAGATCTTTTATCCTTAATGCAAATGTGAAATTTATAAGGGTGAACCTTGTGTTTTTATGTTTTAGTCTTAAATAGGTTGACTTGTGCTTGGACTTTTTCGAATCGAAACATTTGGATTATCCGCCACACAAGCTAATGTTAATACATCATCTTCACCTACCACAACTTCGGTTACGATTGGGTTTGCCTAAGTAACCATACTGCTTACATCCAGTTTTTTTTTTAGAGAAAACAGTATACTAATACTGCCTCTCCGCAAAGTTGACAAAGTAAGTTTCTCCAACAAGACGGGAATTTTTGTAATATTTGATATTCCTATGTCCTACAAAACGTATGGTATTATCCGTCTGTTTTATTGTTTAATATTATAAGCATGCCTACCAGCCTACTAATGCAAAATAAAATAACAATTTAATTTTTTTTATATTCGGATATAGGTTGGGACGCATTTTTGAAGAGAGGAAGAGAAATGCTACTTAATTGTGTGAAAATCCAATATGGCGTGAATTTAATATAAGAAAGTTGTACCAATATCTTTGAAACCGCCATCTTGAATTTTATTTTGAGATCAGTTATAAGTGTCTCTAATAAAACGAATGCCTTTCATATGAAACATTTTTCAATATCTTCTGTAATTCCGAAGATATTTCACTTTGAAGAAAATGGCAGTTTTCAGTGTTTTTTCCAGATAATTTCTAAACTGTTCCGCATTTTGAAAAAAATTCAACGGAATCTGAATCAGCGCTAAAAACTGCCCTACTTTTGTAATTCAAACAAATCTCTGTGTTTTAAAATAAAAAAGACACCCATGATAACTTCACGCTATTTGGAACACCTGTATAATAGATAGTAATAATTTAGTAAATGGTATATTAAGCCTTACTTAAGCCTTAAGTAGTATTACTTTTAAACAAATTTATGCAAGAAATTGCAAGTGCTTTCTTGTTTATTTTAAAATTACTCTCACATCAATATTAAAATTATTTCTTCAAAATTTAAAACAATTATGGAAACGTCAAAGATATTTCAATTATTAATCATTTGTTGGTGTTTAGCCATTTTATTTGAATTATTCATTTTCCATAGGAATTCTGTTTCTTTGTAGATTATATTTGGCACGCACACATTATCTCAAACTAAAGAGCATTAAAATATAGATACATTACATTGTTGGTTGTACATTTAAAAATATTCATTTAATTCTGGACACGGCTTTTGTTTTTATACTGAAAAAAAAACCTGAAATATGAACACTGAAAAGTTATTTACTCGTCCTAGTGTAGAAGAGAATACCGAAAATACAATAGATATAAATGTCATCGTTGTGAGTTTCTAAATCGTGCCTACTGTTATTTCTGTACATACAAAGTTGTTCAAAAGAGGAACATTTGTTTGTTTTGTTACAGAAATACATAGATCCCCGATGTTCCACTATTAACTAGAAGAGATGCAACAGACCTAGTATATACATACATTTCTTTCCCTCATGGCGTAAGAATGTCCGTAATGAAACCTATATTACAACATTTTTCCCGTTGTTTAATATCTTTTAAGCACGTAATTATAGAAATAAAGAGAACTGTAAAACTGTAAACAAAGGTACCGTTTCGATAATCAAAAAGGCAACTAAATTACACTTTTTATTCCATATCTATCCTCATATATTATCAATTTTAAGTCGTATACTTATCGTTTGTAGTTAATAAAAATCGGTTGTATTTATACGTTCCAGGAGCTAAATATTTCGTCGATTCCTATGAATATATCTCGGGATGAATTTATACAAAATATCAAAGACAACGGTTGTTATACAGTTACATTACATTAAAACGAATTTTATACGCAGATACGCAACTAAATGTGTATACATACGTGAATGCATACATATATGTATGTATGAATGTATATTTATAAATCGCGTTTAGTAAACTTGAAGGGAGTTAATAATTCTGACGGAGGGGAATAGCGTGCGATATTCTTATGCAGGAGGACAGTTTCTAAATTTACATGCTGCTGGAGCTGAATGAATGCCACAGCTGTGTCCGTCTTTGGAATACCTGCTGTTTACTTGCTGCTATGCTCGCATGCTCTCAACTCCACGTCCTTCCAATGACATTCCGACGCCGTCAACTTTATGCTTTACACTACTGACTTATCAGTGTTCGGTTACCTTTTCGTACGCCTCCATAATAAAGTATAATCGTTCTTTTAGGCAATACTTCTATTTTGAACTATTTTTATAAATCTGTATATGAATCCCAAGCAAGTGAAAAATATCATATCTTTTGTCGGATACCAGACAAACTAATTTTATTTTGCAACTCATCTGGACTCTTTTTTTCTAAATTAAAACTTGGTGTATTCGTTTGTAGAGCCTATTACGTAACATGTCGATTATTGGCTAAATACATCCCAAGGAATCTATGCAGAGTAAAGTATAAGCAATCCTCACTTAACGACCGAGATCTGGTCCCACTACTCAGTCGCCAAGTGTTCGGGTTCTACTAGTTTGCAGAACGATTTGCCGGTGAGAGAACACAAAAGAGGCATTTGGTTGTTTTTAAATAGTTTATCAAAGTAAATAGTCATACAGACAAATGTATAAATGTAAAAATAAATGTGTATATTTCACACTTAATCCCAACTTATTTAAGCCTTTCAGTAGGATATTATTGTGTTTATGAGCACACTTGATGTATACGTCCGTATAGCACCGTACCGTATCCGAAGGTAGCTAAGCGCAACCGTATTTTACGTATAACCGAAGACACGGCCACCGGATACCTTTCCAACTTCTCTTCATACCCAGCCCCTTATATGTACATTATATGCGCTCGTTTCTGGTACCGCGGTTGGTGCACTGGTGCGGTAGCAGCAAACGGGCGCGCTCGGCAGGCGGTTGTAACCCGTCAACTGTCCTGGATACGAACGGGTCTCCGGTGGACGGCGGTCGCTGTCTGTCTTTTTCGGCGCGCATAAAACAATCCATAACACTAAGCGATATTTATTTCTCATTAGAAAAGGTTTTTTTTTGAAAACTATAATATTGTTTTAATATGATACAAAACAAAAATAAGAATTATAACATTAGCGCGAAGTTAATTCTAAAGAAAGAATACCTTATTTGTACCTTATTTATTACGTTTCCTAGCTATTATGATTCTAATTCGGAAATACTATCACCGGAGCTTTCAAAACTGCTAACAGATGCAACAGAGGGTGTGGGAGCGCCGGTGCGAAAAATTGTTGTAAATTTCGTTTATGAAAACAGACGCACATGTTCTAGTTTCTCCTCTTCCATCTCCAAGTGCTTCTGAGCTTTCAATTTTATTAACTCTTCGTTTGTTAGCTCACTCTGGTTATATTCTGCTAATTCTTTTTCTTCAATCCCTACATCTAAATTAGGAGTGTTAATAAGTTTTACAATTTCTTTATGTTTTCCGGTTTTAGACATTTTTTCCATATCCCTTGAATGCAGTTCTCCCTCACTTCTCTTGAGGCCGATGCAATGTTTTGTATGTAGTGTAGAGAATTATAAGATCTCCAAAAATTACGCAGGATTACTACACCACTTTTGTTTCTGATATCGGTTAAGAAAAGTTGTGCGTAATCAAAAGTAAAAGTAACCTTCAAAGCTACTTATAGCTCCCTGATTCATTAGCTGATTGGTCACGTATAAATCACCCAAGGGCTTCACCTGGCCATAACTCTTTCTGTACTAGATCACTTAAGCCGGATAAGAAGATTGTTTGCACTAAACAGAATAAATAATGATATGATTTTTATTTCTTATGATCAACTTTCTTAAGATCTCGGTCATAGATCTAATCTTTTCGTAGTTTTTACTGACGACAGAAACAGGTTCGTCAAGTTGACCACCACACCTTGGAGTTTTCATAACTTAACTATGCGCTAAATTGCTCAAATGGTATACAATGCAAGTGGTACAAAGTGGAAGTGGAGTGCAAGTGGAACAAATTGTATCGATTTATGAAATATTAGGAAGTTTCAATGTATTGCACTTGAACGAATAAATTAAAAAAGAACATTTGTATGCATAATCAGATTTTCAGAATTTGAACAGTGGTGGCTGCATCAAGTGCGCTTGCCCATCTTTATCGCGAATGCCACGATAACGGAAAGCGCACAAAATTAGATCTTTACGACACAAATCAGCACAAAAGGATGGCATAGTTAATTTTGAAAAATCATATGTCCAACTTGTCGGACCTGATGGCAGGTTAGTTGCCGAAATACGTATTTGGATTTATTGAAATAGTAATGGTATTTTGATTTAGCATGCTGCAAAAATGTAAGAAAGCGAGATGCAAAGTGAAAATTTCTCAAGGTTAATCAATCATTCGCTTTTATAATACAAAAATTACAAAGAATGAACACTGATGTACACGGTACATTGATGTAGCTAATTTTTCAAATACATTTTTTTAAATTACATCTCTTTCGCGTGTTAATTATAAACCTCTTCATGCCAAAATGTACAATGTTGTCGATGCCGTTATATTTCACTTCAGACTAAATATATTGCGTACTAAACGTTCAAGAATTTGTTGCGGCCGTCATTGCTTAATTTTCAACATTCCAAAGAAAAATTACTAACACAGACATAAACATAACTCTTCGAGCCTATTGTAATTTTATTACCGCAAATACGAACACCAAAATATAAATTACATCACGCCGCCTGTTTATGGGTTCCCGTTCGGCTTCTGGGTAACTTACTACTAGCTACTAGAAATTTATACATCCAAAATAATAATATATGTATTAGACAATAAATCATTGAAACCCCGGTAGTTTGCAAACCGCAGTAATGGTTGCCCTAATATGGAGATGCCACTAATCCACTATGATAATTTTATTCAAATCTCCGCTGCCTTGAGAAATTATTCATCGCTGGATTCCCATTAAGTTGTTTGATAATAAAACATTAATGAAAATTCAATTTATATTAAATATGAAAACCATATGCAATAATATGCGCAGACGAAGTCGCCGATTTGTCCCGGACTCCTTACGGAAAAGCAGCAAGCCAAGTTCCGTACTTGCTATAATTGCTAATCAATTTTAAATTTAATGACACTTACAATGTCCTTATACAGAAAATAAGCGATACCTAATCATAGGAATTTTGTTTATCTAGTAGAAAGAGATGCATTTGAATAATATTTCTAATATCATATCCAAAATCATTTTAGTGTTACATTTAATAGAATGAGATTTGTACTATAAGATCTTCTTCTTCTCGACTTCGTGATAAACAGAGTGGAACCTAGTTCTCTACTCTTCCCATGTTGAAAATTGGTTCTAATTCTGTGGAATGCTTGAGGCGTTAATCAATGGTTACTGGACAATGAATTTAATTTCCCGATTCCGGAGATAAGATATAGTGAGGTCTTCGATGTTTACCTTCCCTGTTTTGAATATCAAATGTGGCAATTGTTGGGTTTTCATGGTCCTGCACTTTGGCAAAATATTTCCGGGCAAGTTCTTTAATATGCGATAAAAGTGAGGGGATTTTTAGATCCCTATGAACGTTCAAATTTCTGACATACCAGGGAGCGTTAGTAATTATTCTCAGGAATCCGTTCTGTTCCCTTTGATTTCTTTTCTCAGGTGGGTGTTAGCAGCATTGCCCCAAATTGGGGCAGCATACGTGAGCCTCGGACTTACAGCCACTTTAAAAAGTAATAACTTTAAATTTAGATTTAATTTACTTTTTCTATTTAGAAAAGGATATAATTGGCATAACGTTACGTTCGATCGCTGAGCGACGTGGTTGACGTGATTCCTCCAAATTAACTTGGAATTCAAGGTGACACCAAGGTATTTAGTCTTCAGGCTCCAAGGAACATCAATATTGAACAGCCTGATGTTAGGCGGATTTTCCGCATTGTGTTTTCTATTAAATAGAATAGCGACGCTTTTGTTAGGGTTGAGCTCGATCCTCCACTTGCTGAACCATTCCTCCAGTCTATCAGCCGCTTCTTGAAGCTTCCTGGCTGCCAACCAGGTCATACGAGAGCGACAAAAGACCAAAGTATCGTCCGCGTATAGAGCCAACTGGGTGTTACGGCTAGTGGGCATATCGCTTATGTATAAATTGTGCAATAGGGGAGCCAACACTGAACCTTGCGGGACTCCTGCTCTGACGTCTCTTGTCCTGGATTTCGAGCTTCTGTAATAAACGTGGAAGGTCCTGTTTTTTAGAAAGGACAAAGCATGGCTACCAATGACGTTGGAATTTGAGAGCGAAGTGGCTTGTACAGAAGGCCCATATGCCAGACTCTATCAAACGCTTTAACGACGTCCAAAAATAGCGCCCCAGTGATGCTTTGGCGATTGAAGGATTCCGTGATGTGGTCCGTCATCCTGTGGAGCTGATTGGTGGTACAATTGCCACGACGAAAACCGTGTTGCTCCGGCTGGATAAGATTACGGTCTGTCGCTTCCAGTTCCAATCTGGAATGGATGATATGCTCAAACACCTTGCTGATACACGAAAGCAGACTAATGGGACGGTAATTCTGCGGGAAGCCGTAGTTATGAACTCTCTTTCTAATCATAATTACTTTTGCATGTTTCCAAGCTTCTGGAAAATGACGTAGTCGTAAGGCAGCATTAATAATGTTCAGAAGGGTCATGATTCCTTTATGGGGGAGGGCTTTAAGGGCTGCATTGGTGATCCCGTCATATCCTGGAGCCTTTTTCTTTTTAAAACGTTTAATGATGGTTCTAAGCTCGTCAGCGGTACTGTAAGATGTAGTACCTACAAATATTTACAATTGTAGCATAATTGACTGATTAAACAATGTTTTCCAGGTCTCTATCTGTTAGTTGTTGCTGTTTTTGAGGAATTAAAGAGTATAATATATATTCCTTAATAATTCCTTATAATATGTAATATAATATAATATTTATGTTATCCATATGAATTGGTTGAACGTTTTAACACTAACAATAAGAACTGAAAATTGTTTACGTCATTAATATGAACGCGGGAATGAAATACAGTATAGGTCTACACTTGGTGTTTTAGGAAGGAAATGTGGGTTTTTATTCTAAGAAAAATTGCCAGCTATTACTTTGTTGCAAGGATAAATTGTTGTGTCTCCTTGCGTCACACCCACCCTTTCCTCTAACACACACGAAGAGTCCATTTTTAGCACCATAGGAAAATACATTGAAAATTGCGCAAAACCCTCATACCTCCCCTACTTGGATGAAATGAATATTAAATTAACATGAGTGATTAAGATTTCCATCATACAGACCTATGCAAATTTATGGACAACAACTTTAAGCTAAATTATCTTCAAATTATCTAAAATATCTGCGATTGTCCACGACTGTCGTACACTGATGACAAAAATATGTTATATAGGCTTTGACTACAAATATTTAATAAAATTCTAGCTTCAACGATTGTAGTTACTATAGATTTTTAGAGAAATCTTTCTCTCAATGTGACGGCTAAAATAATGCAACGAATCAGAAAAGCTATTTTCACGGTAGTACTGGTTTTGTCAAATTTTATTACTATGTCATATGTGTATAGGTGTCCTTATATTCCTGCCAACTAATATTATGCAAATACATAGTTAGCACCGATCCATTATATAGGTATTAAAAATTTCGAACGTTAGATTTTAAACACCTGTCGGCACAAAGCATTAATTATGAAACGCCATACTTATTGTAACCGAATACACATCCATAACTAAGTATTATACTGCTTAATATGCATGGACGCATATTTTCAATCATGGTAGGGAGGAAAAACATTTAATCTAAATATAAATTAGAAAGTTGTTTGAATAGATACTTCGGGCGATAATTACAAAACTCTCGGTCAATAAGTTGGTCCCAGATGTCTTCTTCGATTAAGATAAAATCCTGGAGCTTTTTTGTTTAATTGTGGGAATTATTGAAATCAATCCAAGCCATTAAAAATTTATCTTCATCGATGATTACGTCCACGATGCAATAAACTCGACCTACGATTATATAACGATTATACAACAAAATTAATCCGTGTGTTCAGTAATAAAATAACCGTAATGTCATTATTGTTACATTTTAAACTATTGTAACATAAAATATTGGGCGCAAAAGGATTTTCAATTAGCAGTTTTGCCTTTGGGGCATCGTCCGAATGTAGCTGCTATGAATATGATGCACCCACGATAATGGGTTAAAACGATATAATTTTATAGCGTTTATGCAATCTAATTGCAATGCGCTATACTATAAATATACCTAATGAGAATACGCCATTTTGTAAGTGAAATGGTAAAAGTTGCTATCAAAAACAATAAAATAGTTTTACAAAGGTAAAAATGTCCATAACACAAAAATATGCGTCTGTTGCAGCGACATATTTCAATACAATAATTATTACTCATTTTAGAAAATAAAGTATAGCAACATAAACATATCTACTGTATCGGATTACTCCTCACCACAAAATATATTGATTAATTCCGAACACGTGTTTCGAGAATACGTAGGTTCTCATCGTCAACCGCAAGACCGAATATAGTAACAGTGGGTGACTGGATATTCAGGAATCGTAGGCAATGAAAAAGCCGATGACCTAGCGAAGATAGGATCATCGTTTTCATAAGTAAGCCCTGGGAGTGTCTATAAACACAGTTCGAGGGCAGATAAGAAAACGGGTCCAAGAACAATATAAAGAATACTGGAAAAATACATCAAAGTCTCATCAAATGTTAGTGGGAATCACCTTCGTACAGTAATAGGTTTCCTGACAGGACATTGCGCACTGAAAGGACACCTATAGCAAATTGGAGTTGACATCGAGGACCCAAGCGGTAGACCGTGTGAAGGAGCAATAGAGAGTACATACCACATCTTATGCGAAGGCAAGGCCTTGGACCCTAGAAGACAGGCAATCTTTGGAATACCAAATATTAACCCAGAAAACTACACAGACCAACCGGCCAAAGATCTGTACAGTTTGGTACAGGGCACTAGGATCTGGGAATGGGTGGTATAGCGCATGGGTACAAAAATGGGAGACAAATACAAAAAGCCAATGGGCTAAAGTGCTTTCGGAGACGTCTGACGGCTTCCATAAGAATGAAAAAATAATAGGAGACAATGGCTTCAAATAATAGAATTAAATTAAGATACCCTTATGACTTCAAAAGTAAGAAAGTGTGAGGCATATCTGCGACTACCGTAAAACCTTTGAAGGCATGCTCTTTCTTCACTAGATCACATGTAGAACACTATGATAATACAAGTACGAGCGATAAATTTTACCTGTATTAATTAATACTGCCACAGTTTACAGAGTACAAAGAATATATAAATGACTTAACAGTATACCAGCTGTTAATACAAAACGTCATGCAACTGCGCCAAATATCAAATACGCTTAATGATATCAGAGGGACTTTGGTACAACTACCCAAAACACGTTTCCACATTGCAGCACGCTTCCTATTCAACATCAAAAGAATTTTCAGTGGATTTTACTGTTTTCCAGATGTGAAATTAGGAAAAACCCTAAAACAATATGGTGGTTTGTTTATATTACAATGTAAACTCGTTAAAAACAAGTTAACTGTAACAGAAAAGAAAGATCATTCTAATAATCCCATGATTATTTACGTTGTATTGAAGTACATTATACTTACGCATATGCGTTTGTACGTTTATATTACTTTTATTTTTTGATTCTGTAAAGAGGCAATGGCTAATTTGTGAGGTACTAAATATTATGGCATGAATATTTACTTTTGAACAGAGGGAGAATAAATTTATTTTTGCAATATCACTTAACAATTATGTGCCCTCAATGAGAAGAGAATTTTGAATTTTTGGACAAACTTCGGTATGCGATCCTGGATACGTTAGAACATGAGCGTAGACATAAAATCAACTGATCTTAAATACTTAATCCGTTTCGTTTATTTGAAATACTTGTACCCAGCTAAATATACTCACATTTTTTTTAACTTTATAGGAACATTTTTTCTAATTATATCTCGGCGTTTTACTAACCCAATAACGAGAAAATTAGGAGAAGCCGAACATAAATATCGTGAGAAGGGTTCCCATCGTTTCGTGTATCCCCGCATCTCTTCGTGTACGAATATTCGCGTAATTACGACAAATGTAAGAATAGGAGAAATATTTTGTAAAACATCGCAACGGAATCGATCCGGCGTGAGACATTCCACGCCGTAACTCACTCTTGAATATGACGCGCGGTCACGCATTTAACACCGTCTATCTACGCGAGAGTGTGTCCACAACATAACGGCAAAACGTCATTGATTGGCACTGATCTGAAAATCGCGATTTTAAATAGAAAGCACACTGCGTTTTAATAGTATCTCCCGTATATATTTAGATATTTAATAGCAAAAATATCACCAGTGGTCGGTTTGACGTAACCTTCAAAGTCTAAATTTAATGAGCCCTATGAAACGTTTTACATACTGCAGTAATGAAACAGAGGAATATAATAAAATAGGCGGAATGAATATAGAACGCGATGAGTCGATTTTGAGTGCTTATAAAAACAAGATATTTTTATACCAGCAACCGTTCGTCGATTGTCAGTATCGCATCAAAACTAATTACACGAAATCATATAGTGGAGTTATTAATCAACATAGAAAATGTTTGTATTTTAATGTAAACTCATTTATCTATTATCAAAATTCATGACACAAAATATTTAGAGATAAAATAATTAATTCATGAAGAAATACATAACTCGAGGAAATGCTAAAAATTTGTGACTTGCGTTAACTAAGATAAAATAATATCATCCTTTATTTCAAGTACAGTACATGAAAAAGTCATAAAAGAAAAAAAACAACAGTTTACAATAAAAACCTAAATTAAATTAAATTTAATGGAAAAATTCGGCTAAACTATAGCAATTTTTTTGCTAATGATAATTTTTTTACTACAAATTTAAACTTTGAAAATTGTTGTATTTCGTAATAGTATATCGTCTTTAGAACACCTATACTATTGCTTTGCCTCAGATGATATAGAGAGTAGTTAATTCGTCCTAGCTGTTTACAAACAAAGTCAACATGGCTCTTCCAGTTTAAATTGCAATCGAAAACTAAACCAAGTATTTTTGTTTAGTCACTAAGTTGGCCAATTGCACAGATTGCCAATTTTCTGTTACATTATTTCTATTTCTGAAAAATGCTAAATTACTTTTATCATTATTGATAATAATTTGGTTTAATTTGGTCCAATCAGTGGCGGATATGAAGCAGGATTCTATCCTCTGCTATATGTCAGCGATATTATTAAAGGTAACTGGAATGTTTATATCATTAGAATATATACAGAATAATATTGTTCGTGTTTAAGTATTGCGGAAGATCATTAATATATATTTAAAAAAAAGTTAGGCTGAAGACTGACCCTTGCAGTATACCTATATCCAACTTCGTTGGTTTTGACTCTATATTGACACATGTAACCCTTTGTAGACGGCCATATAAATAAGTTTCTAACCATCTCTTTGCAAGTCCTCTTACTCCATACCTGTCTAGCCTATGTAGTAATATAGAGTGATTAAAGCAATCAAATGCTTTAGATAAGTCAATTGATAAATTTATACATTTATAAGGGTCGTCCAGGGAAGACTTTAACTATGTTATTAAGAGCAGTGTTAATACTTCTATTCGATAGAAAGCCATGTTGATTTGTAAAAATATTATTAATTTTGGAAAAAATCAATTAAGCTAATAGGCCCATAGTTATTGAAGTTGTTTTTGTTTCTTAAAAATAGGTTTTAACAATGTAACTTTCAATTCACTTGGGAAGATATCCAAGAACTAAATAACACTTTGTGTTATTTTTACAAAGTTTTATTTATCATGTGAATTATCGCAAAGCTAAAAATCTCAGGCATCATCTTCAACTAATACATGAAAAATATATTCAAAAAAAAACAAGTAACAAGGTAACAAACATTATAATTTATTGGGATCAACACATGCACATATTCTGTGCCGCAGTGCTTCACAATTTTATTTTGTGCTAGAGATCAAGAACTTACTCTTTGCAGAAATTAATCATTAACATAATTGCTAAAAAGAATCCTAAAATTGATCGCTTTGATTAACTAAATAACAAAGCATTTTTATTATTCATAGAAAAAAATTGTTGTCAAAATTGGCGACTTTTGCTTACAAATTACCAGACAAATAGGAACGGCAACAATGCGTAAGATTTGTAATAGTTCAAGTATTAGAAAATTGTACCAGATGTAGTTGTTATCCACTAGCTTAAAACAACGTTAGCGCACTAACTTCGTAAAAATTATCTTACAAGTGATACTTCCAAATAAAACTTTCCCTAGTATTTTTTATTCCCATGTTATCTCTCTTCATAATTTCTGGGTAACAATGAAACGACAATCCTTTCAGAAAATTATTACAAATATTCCATTACTGTTTGAATACAATTCCTTTCATGTTTTTTAATTAAAAAGACTAGCGTTCTGAAACAGGGATTGCTATTTAGATTCCTACGCAGATGTATATCTTACAATAATGTTGGCTCATTGACAGTTTAGTAGGGGCAAAATTATTTGGTCAAAACAAAGGAAAACAAATCTTAACACAGTTTCTCAAGCCAAACGGATAGAACAATGTTATTTCAAAACTTCGAACAATATTTCGTTCTGTTTATATATACACGGGCTAATATTTATATACACATTATATTTATCATTTTCCCTATTTTATCAAAACATACATAACGAAAAATACTACTGCTGGCGCCATCTATCAGACGGCGCGAACAGCAATTCGCATCATGTAACGGTGTTCAATTATATGTTTACCTTGAAGTATCAGACTTCGTAATCACATAAAATAGTGTACCTACTTTTGAATTAAGTCTATCGTACCCTCCATAACAAAAAGAGGAGATGTAACGCACAATTTAGGCATAGAATCTAATTATTGGAGCGACAAAATCGCATACAATATGGATCTACAATAATTTTCATACATTATGTATATAAGGATTTTTGAAATTAACCGCTATTAGCTTGTTAATTATAGAAGCAGTTTGATTAAAGAAATGAATCTCCATACTTTACAAAAAAAAGCAATAGATTTTATTAATATAAAAAAGTATATTCCAGGAAAATGTATATTATTTAGCAGAAGTTAAATAAATAAATGAATATGAATTAATATAAATCTAAGGTGGTTTTTAAACCTCTATCAACCCTAATAAATTTTATAGAAATTGACAGATAAGGAATTAAAGTAGTAATTTTTTATCTATCTTTTATATTTATTTCATTTTGATCTCAGGAAGAAATCTTTTTCACCTTTCTTAAGATGGTATATGTATACAATACGTATACAATGTTATTATATATAAAACCAAAATATGCCTGTGTTTCTATTATAGACAAATATAAGCTACATATGGTTGTGGTGAAAACAATTTTCCATTTTTAAACGCATTATTTCATATTTGGCATACACAGCCTCCAATGCATCTTCAGGGAATACAAAAAAAATCGTTTTTAATCCTTTGTTCCGGCGCCAACATAATTTACACTCAAAGTAGTTGCTTTAATCATGATTAGAGGATTTGGGAAAAAGTTGTCTCATGGTTTTGTTAGCTGCAATAATTCATTTAATTTTTGATGTAAAAATATTATCAGGAAATTTTGTATTTTGTCTTCGTTGTGCTGAGATTTGATTTTCCTGGCATTTTGCTGGATCGAATAATTTTTCGCAAAAGGGTTAAATTATATTTATAATAAAGCACAGAAGGTATTCATAAAATTAACAAAGAATTACATCTTGCTTATTTTGCAAATTTCAAATTCTTTCTCTCATTTTCGTAAGTTTCCCAGTCTCTAACTATCCCGCAAACCCATCCACCAAACCCCTCTTACCACCCGCTTGTCGCTTATTCGACGAAGTTATTATACGAACCACAAAGGAACCGTACAAACAAAAAATTAATTAACTATGCGTTAATTAGAAAAAAAAAACGATTTTTTCCCAATTAAATTATTTGAACGTTAGCGGCGACCGTCCGCCGGTTTCTCGTATTTACCGGAGCCGATTTATGGAATGGAGTACTGCCTCGAAAGGCCGCCTGAAAAGAGACCATGGAGTGTGCAACAATTGTGCGGAGCAACAAACTTCCACCGCACTTGTTAAATAATGCCCACTCGAAGTCATAATGTGTGTCGTCGAGCGTGTGATTTTGTTTCTGAACGCGCTGTCCTGACATAATTGCAAAGCGCGCTGCACAGCTTTCAGTCGATTGTCGTCGAACTCTCCAACCGAGTCAAAGACTTGTCGATTTATTAGATGTGCGGTTTTTATTCTCACAGTCTATAATTACTCGCGGAACAAGAGCTGCGCTCGCAGTCCTTGCCAGAAATTTTATGTGCATACAAAGGAAAGTACGTTTTTTTCTTTTGCTTTCACTCCGTATAATTAAGCATCATATCGCTTCCGGTAGTATATATATGATGTCACCCGTAGTATATACGCTGTTCCATCATTTAACTGATTTAAAAAATGTGTGAAAACTTAGGAATAGGACGATCAGCACCATCTATACCTACTTAACTGGAAATAGGCGGTTAAATGGAATGCAGTGACTTCTATTACGGATGGAATTTAAAAGAATGATTCCACATAGGAAACGGTTTTACCCACCTCCACAAACTACACGGTTTAACAAAATTAATTTCCCAGTATCTAAATGAATTTAATTCTAATATCCAAACCAAACTTAATAGAAAAACTATCTACAAGGATTTTAGCAATCAATTTTACAGGGTGGATCGGTTCCCATTTTTCTCATATGAAGCTTCTCATGAGTTTTCGCTTTACAAACAATGTTGCTCCATTTTTTCCTGTCGGCGATTTGGTTCCTCCATCCTTCGACATTTAAACTTGTTATGTTTTCCTCCACCTCATCTTGGGTCTGTCCTTCGGTCTGTTATGTAAAAGTTTCAATTCTGTAAGGACTCTTAGTTGTGCTCTCTTATACCTCCTGTATATATGGTAATACCACCTGATTCTCTGAGCTTTTATGATTTTGGTTATACTTTCATTGTTTAAAATTTGACTAAGCTCGCGGTTCATTAAAGGTTGGTATTCCCTTTCATTTATCTTGTTTATACCCATTATTGTACTTCCCTTTCAAACACTTAGAGTTTACCTCTTTCTTTAGCTACCGAAGACATACTTTCGGTAGTGTAAGTCACAGACTACTATATGTAAATTTTTAATTTATTCTTTTTACTCAATTTCTTGTCTCTGAAAAGGTTCTTATGGCAGTAGAAGGCTTTGTATCCGGTTTATAGTCTCTCGCTTATATCCACTCTATCATGTTCTCGGCCGATGGGTACCCATAACTATCTAAATTATTTAACTGTATCAAAAGTATACCTACCGCACCTAAATTTAGATATATATTTCTTTCTCCGTCACACAACATATACCTTGTTTTATTTTCATTTATTAGTAAACCCCTTTTTTTGCTTGCTTGCCTATAATTTCTATTGGTTTCTTTAACTCCTGTGATCACCCCGATCGTTATATCATCTGCATCCACAATAGCTTATAGCGAATTTTTATTGATTGTGCCAATATTCTCTATTTTCATTATACATCCATCACTATTGCAAATAGTAGTGCCGATCTAATAGTACCTCTCTGCCTTACTCCATTATTTATGGGTACACCATGGCTTTCAGATCTTTGAGTACCATTTCACCATATATCACATGGTGTAATTAGCATTGATATTGGTCAACATACATTTTAAATAAATGTCAGCTAAGAACAAAGCTATATCATATGGTATACATTTAATAACGTAGGACACAATACGGAATCCTGTATTAATACTGGCTAATAATGAGAAAGAGTTACAGGACAATTTGAAGGTATGGAGGGAAGAATTTTAAAAACATGAAATTTAAATTATCATGAAAAAACAGAAGCTATTATAGTTTCAAAGGAGAAAAGACAAGAAAATTATTAGAAAATTTTAAATGTCTAGCATACACAGTGAACGCACCAAATAGCTTAGATCCAGAATTCATAAAAATAAGTAGTGCTAACACTACTTAGTAAGCGACAAGTCCGCAAAACCTTCAATTGCAAGTGTCTTGAAGCGTATAATACTATATACCGATTGTTTCACATTCTTTGTTTCGGGCAATATTTTCTTTACTTCTATTATTGTATAAATTAAGAAACAGTTGTCAGAAACTAACGATATGAAGCAATGTTTTATTTAATTAAAACACATATCTCGTGGATTACCTATAACCACAACTAGAGCTTATATAATGGGAGCTCACTGTCTCAACGTTTAGAATGGAAAAAACATACATGTAAATCAAATACAAAGTTAGTGTGCCGCATTTGTCGTATTTAACTCAACATACAGCCAAAGGATGCAGAAATGAGAATGATGACACCAATTAATCAACCTCCTACAGGCTAACACGTAACTACACGGAACAAACACAATTAATATCTAGTACAAATCACTTTTAATGCACCCAGGACTAGGACTTCTGACTTGTTACTTGATTTATCGTCGGAGATTTCGCTCCATTGCTGAAACCGCAATACGCAAACAATGCCCACGAACTAATTGAACATCGTAATAAGCGATACCAATGGACCGGGCGGGAAAACCGCAGCACGTGTCGCAAACAACGCAGAAACGTGAACACACCCGTTCTCTGTTAGCTTACCCTTTCCTACCTCCTTCCTTGCGACCGATTCCCCCCTCGGATTTACTCAATGCTCGGCATATTATGTTATTTTAGGATTAACAAGGGGCGGTGCGGATACTTGACATCAAAGACTCTCGGCCAGCGCTGCAAATAAATTGTAGCAAATATTTATCCACAAACATAATCGGTTATGATCACATGCGACCATTGTATGTGCATATGAGCCAGTAAATGAGGAAAACGGAAACTCCGGCCTATTCAGATGATGTTTAATGTATACAAATACGTATGTCGATTACCAATATATTCTTCTGCTCTACACGAAGAAAAGTTCTTCTGGTTATAAATTAAGAATTAATAGCAAGTACACTACATAAATTAAGTTCTTCAGCAGTTACTATAATATTAAGCCTTTCTACCTCCCTGTAATATCTTCTAGTAGACATAAATTAAATTATAAATCAAAAAAATTAATAAATGATCACATTTTGTAATACAAAAACTATTGACATTTACATATTAAGATCTTTTCACGGCCGAAGACGGTAAACAGCTCCTAATTTCATAATACAAAAAATCCTCATTATTAAACTCGATCGCGAGGGGTAAGGCAATCAATAACGCTAGCGTTCAGTATAGGCGTAAAGACATGGGTTAGCTATTGTACTTCCTCCCCTTTATATGAATTATGATTTATGAGGCATGGCGTCACAAAGCAACCACTGTTGAGGGTAATTAACTTCACATTTTGAAGCCTAAGGGGATGATCAGTTTATGCGGGACCTTATGTTTTACTACGTTAGCGGGATATTTGATTTATAACCCTTAATTCTGTCGCATTTCTGTGATCGCTTCCACTTTAATTGATTGAATAGAACGAATGGCAACGTTAGGACATTAAACTATCGTACACTATATGTAATTAATTGTGTAGAAATGTTTTATATCTTAATTATTTAATTCGTTTTCTATAGTATCAAATTACACTGGTCAACAAATTTCAGATTTATTTTGCCCCACGAGGTAAAGTGGGTTAACTTGGTAGTACTTTTTACACTTGTTTTATATCTGTTTTCGGAATTTTTCTATCAGGCAGGGTTTCAGAGTGACAAAGCAATGAAATTTTGTGAAAGTATATATTATAATAATATCTGTATAAATCATGAAATGACATATGACTTTCGGCTGTACTTTGCATCAGAAGCATTTCTCTTCAGTGTCCAGCAATAGTCTGCCAATAAATCGTGAAATGATATATGACTTTCGGCTGTACTTTGCATCACAAGCATCTCTCTTCAATGTCCAGCAATAGTCTGCCAATATAGCAGGACTCCATTTGCCTTGGCATCGTCAGCACTTTCATCGTCGCTTAGTGCCATGTTTTGTGGAGGTTTAGACACAGGTATTTCCGGACTGTGAGGTACTGGTCTCAGTGAAGATGGAATATTAGGGTATTTTACAGTATGTTTGGATTTAGAAGTTATACCACTTATATTGTTAGACAAAAATAGCAATCGGTAATATGATCTGATGGTTCCCTTCAAATCATAGGAATAGCAGAAAGCTTTACCTTTTGCCCACACTGTAAGAAGTCTGACACACGTAACACAGCATATATTGGAAGCCCAGCTTTTGTCTTCATCACCTACTTTACACTTGAAATACTGCTCATAGCACTTTTAAGGAGAGGTGTGAAAGA
>JARFOC010000034.1:931230-1020033 GCA_031763485.1 Osmoderma eremita
CGAGCTCTAGCCGACAACTGAAATAACGTCAAGACATGTTCTCTTATACTACATATCTATGCATGCATATTTCAGGTAGATAAGCGAATATTCTGGAACATAACAACTAAGGGTGATGGAGAAATTCTGAAAACATAATTAATTTCACAAAAATCTTGTTAACCAGCGTTATTAATAGCGCTTTAAACTAAAGGTATGTACGTGAACTCAAATAAGAAAACAAAACTAAAATAAAGCTTTTATTAATGCTTTTAGGGACAATCCGCCGCATCAAAGGTTACGAACCAATAAAGCTTACAGCTCCCGTATTCCGTCTATTTTCGCCACTCTGTTCTTATCTTTGTGATAGAAAACCTAGCTTATTTTCCGTACCAGTGAGCCCTCCGGGACTTTGTTCACTTTGTATTGACTGACGGAAAACCGTCGACAGTGCTAACTCTTTTATTTTCAAAGAAATCTAACGTTGATTACAAGCGCGTATCAGGCGTCGACTTTAAGATTACTATTTGATATTTCCTCAGGGGAACAACTTCCTTCTCTAATCTCATTTAATTATCATCAGCCCCATTATGTGTTTGATGTGATTTATATGATGTTCTAGAACATCAAAGATCTATTTGTTTTGCGCGTAGCGTTCGCCACATCCACGAGCGCAATAATTGGAATATGTACTGAAGGATAAAATGTGAGTATTTGAAATATCCCAGAATTCAGTGTCTCTCTACCCTTGAATATCCAATAACTTTCTCAAGATTAATTCGTAATTCATTCACAACACCAGCAGGGTATCGTACGATATTTATGCTTCCACTACTTTTGCTATCCATTCAGAATTAGATGGCATATTCTTTAGAACATTAATATTTTTTTCCTGAGAAATATTCTCTGTACGCCTTAGTATGCTTTATGTTTTTCATATTAGATGTTATTATGACCAACTAGCGTAACGCTCGGCTTCTTTACTAGACAGCATTGATTTAATTTATATAAAATGAGGCCCAGATTTCTTTAAATGTTCTCCAATTTCGCTCCTCCATAAAACCTTTTTCTACGAACTTTTGCCTACATGTTGCCCATTCCATTTCCGGATTTTTTATCTGTCTTTAAACTATTTTTGCTTCTAAAACAATTAACATTGAACACTTTTCCACAGTTATTTATGATACCTACCATTATTCGTTTCCATTCCTCTTCTAAGACAGGCTCTTCTCTTATAATTTTCTTATATTCATGCCTCTTTTAGTAATCATTTTCCTCTATCTCATCTTTGCGGCCACCAAAAAGTGACCTAACCCTTCCAATTTTTCCACACTCAACATACTTAGCTTTTACGTTTCAAGATTCTTACCTCCTTGTTACATACGTTAGGTACTTACGCACATTCGTACAAGAATTACAGCATCATAATGCATGCTACAACAACGCAACCAAACTACATTACATTTCAGTAGCAGGGTAGGCGTGTGTTCGAGCAAAACAAGTGACAATCCGGCAAAACGTCAGACCGACTTAATATCAAATGAACGAGCCTACCACGAACAATATTAGTTTTGTGAAGCTGATGCCTGGAAGAGGAACAGCGTTGTTCCTCAACCGTGTAATATCGAACGACAACTCGCTTGCAACGAACACACGTTACCACCTCCGGGAGCGGCGACATCCTCCCGCGTTATGTTGTTATTATTTGAATGCTCCGGGGATCCATCACACAAAGTATAGATGGTAGTATTTTACTTCACCCCGTCAGACGTTATTAATCTGACATCTGTAGTGGTCGTCGGTGGCTGAACATCTAGAAAGCCGGAGATAATTGCGTAAATACGGCGGGATATCGTCAGAAACTTTAATTACTTTCATATAAGAAAGTGTAGAAACAAAGTTCAAAGCTTTAGGAGGGGTTAACCTTGCCAACTTAACACACAGATAGTAGATAGATTATTTCATGCTAAAAATATTCTATCGGCCGTTTGCACCGGTTGTGATGGACAGTTTAATTAGTAAGATTGACGAGGAATATCTATAGGTTGGTAGGTCTTAGTAGGTGTCATTATTCTTACAAAATGACAATATGCGTGTTGGTATAAACTAAACATCAAAAGTAATCTTTGTAGGTTGTTTAAGAAAAAGAAAACATGTTTATCGAAGTATACGGAGTGCCCATTTTCTATCTCCGTATATGGGTAACTTTCTTATTATTAAAGATACAAAATCGGTCAAATGGACAAAGTTGCTCAGAAAATAGAATTATAGTTGATGCTAGTGTCACATTTGTTATCCAGTGCAAGGTCTGAAGGATATTCAAGAAAAAGTGAAAGCTTCCAAAAACTTCAACGTCAAATATGTTCACAACCCCTTAACATAAAATAAAGGTGAAAACTGTTTCTAGTACAGTTTTTTATGTGGAATCTAATAATATGATTTAAAAATCCATGGCACTCTTTATTTTGGATATATAATACAAACTTGTATTTTTTTAAATGAAAGTCATAGTTGGCCATGGTGTCTTTAAAATGCTTGTTTTTTTCTAATTTCATTGATATAACATTTGGTATAGCTACCTCTGTTAGATTTTCATTTGCAATGAAATAAGGAATTATTGTTTCTAATAATTAGGAAAATGATCAAGCAGGCTTTGAAAATATTTTATTGTTAAAAAAATATAAAAATGAAAGAGGTAATATGAATATCATTATTTTCTTGGTAGCTATACATTTTCTGAATTTGTCGAATAAAACTACCAAAAGGATTTATTTGATACTCATCTAACTTACTCAGCCTTTAATTTTTGATACTACATGCGTTTGTTTGCCGTGTTTGTTAGTCAAAGCCTACTTATGAATTAATAGAAATAATAATTGTTTATTTCACTACAACTCAAAATCTAAAACAGATAGCTATATCAAATGTTATATCAATGAAATCAGAAAAAAATAAGCATTTAAATGCCACGATGACCAACTATGACTTCCATTTAAAAAAATACAAGTTTTTATTATACCTCCAAAACAAAAAGTGCTATGGATTCTTAAATCATATTATTAGATTCTACATAAAAAACTGGGTTTTCACCTTTATTTTATCTTAAGGGGTTGTGAAGATATTTAACGTTGAAGATTTTGGAAGTTTTCAATTTTTCTTGAATATCTTACAAACCTTGCACCGGATAACAAATGTGACACTAGCATCAACTATTACTCTATTTTCTATGCAACATAGTCTATTTAACCGATTCTGTATCTTTAATATTGAGAAAGTTACCCATATACGGGGATAGAAAATATGCACCCTGTAACGTCTTTGAAGGTTAGTGTTATTTAAAAGTAAATTTTGTAACACTGCAATATATTTTTTACTAACTGTAAAATTTCGCAAACATACTCTTGCCAAAATTAAACAATTTTTTTTCGAGTATTATTGCAACATTTATTAGTAAAAAAGTGAATTTTGCCCTGCGCGCCAGGAGCGTAGTTATGGCGCGGTCACATGTCGAAAAAAATATATGTGAAAATATTGATATATTGAACTTACTTTTTTCTTGTCTGCTCAATAAAACTCATTCAAACAAACAATTTTTGTATTAAAACTTTTTCTCTACCTCTTATCGTTAGCGAGTTATGCGTATAGGCAGAATGGAAAATTTCCCATTTTCAAAAATTCATTTCACCTACTCAAGGTGTTTTTCCGCAGAAAAAAAATGTGTAGTACATACCTACATATACATATCTGATCTGCATATTCCCAAAACTTCATAATTTTTTGGATTTCCGGGTACTGGATCGTTCCTTGTTAGCTTATATTATATAGTATAAGAAGCACTCCTACGAACAATATTCATCCAAACCTTAATTTCATATCGAACATCAACAAGATTCTAGTCCTCAACGGAATGTACTGATAAATCGAATAATACAAAATGATATCCAATACTTCAGTCTACTAATATACCTCCAATATTCTCATTTCTATCAGTTTTCTCTATCGTACGAAAAGATTAAAGAATCGGTGATTCATAACTGACAATTTCTCTCATCTTAATGGTAACATTTACAATTAATGTTTACCGAGTCTTAAGTACAAGACAAAATTCCGATCACCTTGGAATCACCTCACTTGATCTTATCCCCTCGACTGAGCAAAATAAACAACTAAAATACTTTAAGCTGAAAATAAAATACGGGCCTGTAGTATAAATTTAAATTACTGTAATACCCTTGTTCGGTCCCACGGGGGAAAACAGAACATTTTATTTATTCATTCCCGTTCCTTTTGATTTCGGGGAAGAGCGTTCTGAAAGACAGAGAGAACGATGACAGACGGACATGAGAGCGGGAGCGCAGACGTGCACATGTAAAGTGTGTGTTATTCTATGATAGAGACGAGAAAATGTGATAATCAGATATTCCCCGATAATATAAAGCTACCGAAATAATACGCATTAAAATCATAGAGGCGGATTACAAGTTAAGCCCTTTGAACCTTTCACGCACCACAGGTTACATAGAGGGAGTTGAAAACAAGTGATGCCGAGAGAGCGTGGTTTTCTTTGTGTATATGTATTTGTACAATACGTCGTCGCCATTGTTTGAATACACTCAATTAACGTGCCGAGTAGTTGAGGTTACCGTTTTGCCGTTGATCAATGTTGTATTACCGATTCGATGCTCGAACTTATTCCACACATTTTATCAATACATTCAATATAAGCATCACCCATAACATCCACATAATGTATGCCGAAATCACTACAAACATGAATAGCAACTCCGAAACTTTTTCCAAACAAAACAAGCTACATAACCTCGCATTCTGCTCACGTTGTTCGACTTCCTTTAAAAATGCTTTATTTGTAAATTTGTGTGCAGCTTGTATGGTATCGTGTTTCTTTTTTGCCCTGCATTCTATCTTATTAACAAATCTGTAATGTGCTTTACTTGTAATCACCTCAGTGAGCAGAAAAAGTGCAAGTATTTTTCAAAGACCTCTGAGTTAAAGAAATAAATTGATTAATGCTGTATTGTATACACACGGTGATGGATATAGAAGGATGTAAAAATAATAAACTTACATATATTGTATACATATTGATCCACAGTCATCTGTGCCATCCAGTGCTCACTAATTTGTAGCTGCGACTAATAAGATAAATACCAGAAAGTTGAACTACTACACAAGAGGAAGAAAAGTTAGCCATCAAACAAAATAATTGTCTTCTTGCGGAAAATATTCCCACAGCTTTGTTACATTTTCCTTTTTGCAAAATTCAGTTGCAAAGTTTAAAGCTTCTTTTCTCATTTCTGCTCGGAAAGGAACAGATTTCAACGAGTAGATATGTATATGAAACAAGCTTCGGTTAGAAAATCTGATAAGACAATGAACTGTATATAAATATCCGTTAAGAAATCTATGGCTCCCGAGACGCATTTTCATTGGTATCTGGAATTTTTGACATTTCTAAAATAGCATTGCGTTGCGGATATCTTTACAAAGCGGTGCATTGCATGATTGGCTGGCACAATGTCGGACATTGTTTATTATCCCGCAAACTCCAAACGTATTAGGGCAACTTCGACGACCGATTCCAACAAATAAACTCACGCCAAGTTTATGAACTGGGAACTGGCGGTGCATGTAGTCGAACGGCAACCGCCGGGCTGATTTATTGTGTTTACAGGAGTGACTGATGTCTCGCAATGAACAACAGTGCCGCCTCGTGTTACATAAATCCAGTACGGCGCGCTTTTATTCAAAAACAAATACGATAATGAAATTTACATCATACATTGGCGGTAAATATGTATGTACGATACGCTCTATACATATTTAGTTAAATACATAATCTAGATCAACAAGTACTTTGATATACATATATGCATGAATGGTATACCCTAACCTACCTATATCCTGTATCTATTTTTCTACGATCAGAGTTCTGATCCATCCTTGATGAAGACCTCTGTAAGCAGAATTTAAAGATTGGTACTTTCCGAAATTCTACCAATGATAAAATGTATTTGAAGTACAATCTACCTTCCGATTATTTCCAATAAAAAATAGATAATCATGTGCAACGGCAGTGATTTATCCTAGATTTGTAAAGACTAAAACTTCAGCATAGGATAATTGTAAATTTATTGTACCTTCCCGCCATCATAGATTTTATATTGTTTGACAGAATCTGTAAACACAACAGTAAACTTTATTACCATTTAAATGTGGTACATTTAAACAATGTAGTACCACATCCCAAACGTATAAGTAAAAAGGTAAACTTACTTACAAAATGGCCATTAAATCTAAAGACTATACTCGCAGAGCACATATTGTCAAAACACGTACTTGTATATCACCAAAAGGTTTCCATAAAACTTTTTTGGTATTTTACGATGTGCCATTTTACATGCTTTCCATACACATAGGTCGTAATACCAGTATACAACATTTGTGATATTAACTTATTTGCAATTCTATATTTCGGTGCAGTTGATCTTCAATTTTTTTCTTGTCAGCGCACCTATTATTTATGCCCGGCTTGTCTTTAGTAGTGTCTCAATTTTCACCTCACGAACGCACACCTTATAGAAACGCGCGCGGAAAAGCAGAAACACTAAATCAGTGTCGTATACATTTGATTATGTGTGTATCAGTCGCTATAACCGGGACAGTTTGCGAAGCAAAATAACAGCGGTCAAGCTGAAATGAATGTCCGACTCCGGTCGTGATGGAGAGCTTTTGTCGACAATGTGACGTTTGTATTACAGCTTTCGGAGCAAAAATGTTGCGATGGCACATACTAAATGATTCAATTGTTCGGTCCACTCTTTCCGTTCACCTTTTTATTTCACTTGCTTTCTTATTGGTTTCATCAGCACGGTCGATTTAATGTTTTATTGATGGATCGATTCGAGCCAGCTAAAGACAATAACGCATTTACAATAGCAAAGTATGTGTATACTGTATAATTTATGTTGAATGCCTTTTTCTGTTTTGAATTATTTATGGGAGGTGAACATTTTACGAACGGAGATTGATCCTCATTATTTAATAATGCTAATACAGGTAATTGGGAATTATTTATTATTTCTTCCCGTTGCCCTTTCTATACTTCTGTAGAGGCATAGCAAACCGTTTTTTCTTTTTTTTATGCTTGCGTATATAATTCAAGAAGATGTTTTCAAAAGAAAATCGAAAACGTTGTACACCCATAGAAATACATTCTCTTATCAAAGAAGTTTCTTAAAAGAAAATCATCACCCAAGAAAATCTCTTTTTGTGTAGCCGCAAAATATTTTCTTAAAATTAGATAACTAACAGCATCCGCAGAGTAGAGTCATGCGTACTCTGTTCAAACAAACTGAAACATCTAGCCGTTTCCTTTTACTCTTTACTGAGCTTATCCGCAGTTGACAAGAATTCACTCTCTCGATGGTTACTTCCAATAGTGAAACATAGATGTAGCCAACAGTCTTGTTTTAAACGAGCATACGAATAATTATCACTACTGATACATTAGTAGTGTATATATTTGCTTGGTCGTTTAAAATATGATTATTCACGACATCTGCCTTTCACTAATGGAACTAACCATTAACAGTATGATCATGGTCCTATAGTCATCCGATGTTACACGATGCGCATCCAAACATGGTCCGATATACTACAGGAAACAGATGCAATTACAAAAATATGCGTTCTCATAGTGAATTATTATTATTTATTATTATTATTCTTTATGAAGTTAAACATATTGTAATACAAATGCGTAGCACAAAAAGTTTGTAACTGCACAACTGAGTTTTAGAACAAAATGAAAACGACATTCATTGAGAAGTTGAAGGAATTGAAACCATTGCCTTGAAGGAAAATAAAGAAACAATACTTCATTGTGCGCTTTATGCTCAGGACACCCATCCTGGTGAAACCGAATTTAGTGTAATTAATACCTTGTATGTTTTGAAGACAGGGTATAACACAATTTTGCAAAAGAGCTAAATACTTTTGCGAATTCTAATTTCCATCAATAAAGCCCAATTACACTGGTCAACAAAATTTCAGGTTTATTTTGTTCCACGAGGTAAAGTGGGCGAACTTGGTAGTACTTTTTACACTTATTTCATATCTGTCTTCAGAATTTTTCTATCAGGACGGGTTTCAGAGTGACAAAGCAATGAAATTTTGTGAAAGTATATATTATATGTGTATAAATCATGAAAAAATGACGTACAAAGTGATATATTTAGCGCAGGCAGGCCTGCAATATGCACCCCACCATTAGAGATATTTTCAATGCCTTAAATAATTTCACAAAAACGTTCAATCCACGTGGAATTTTATAGGGTTAAAAGCCATTCAGGAATACAACCAAACGACATAGTCGATCAACTGCACTTCTGGACGTGCCTATCTAACAGTACTTTGTGAGGCGGAGGTTGTGAATATTGCTAAGAAAATCATATTGAGGCAGAAATGGGACTCTTATTGGGAAAACACGTACTCTAATAGGTTGACGCAGTACGCTTATATAGACCCAGAAACCAAAACCAACTCGTGCTACTCAGTCCACAGCTTTCTATGTTTCTATCGCAGCACTACTGCCCGGTTAAAATTTGGTCATGGCAGGTATCCGGCCCATCCGGCACCTTTATGTATATGCGGCGAAGAAAATGCGTGTTTAAACCACATATTCCTCGCTTGTCCGGCACACAGTGACAGTATCAATCATTTATATAATTTGCTAATTTCCTTTCCGCTCCCCACAAACATTGTATGCCTTTTGAGGCTTATTAAGAAAAATATATGCGACAGCCTTATTAATTTTGTAAAAAAAGAAAAACTTGAAATATAGAAACCCGTCTGTATATTCATTCCCCTGTGACTTCTCTCTAGTTAACTCATCTGCCGGTGGTCTTGTTTAGTGATGGCGCAGGGGCTATGATCCCGAAGGCCAAAAAAATTTTTATCTTAGAAGTTATGATGCTATTTTCACCCTTATTTAAACAGTCTAGCATCATTTGAATAATCGCTTCTTGAATTTTAAAGGGCGCCTTTTAATACGATTTTTTAATATACATCGTTGGCAATGGACTTTTCGGGAGTTCTTACCAACCATTAAAAAGCTTACTTTTCGTATCACGCATTGATCCAGACATTTTTTTACTCCATCTGTAATAAAGTACAAATTTTGTCAGAAAACTTGATTAGCATATGTAAAACGTTAATAATATTATACTACTAGCACAGATTTCGTAAATATTGATAGTATAATCTATATATTCATTATGTCACCATTTAACTTCCAATTAGCATATGCATTTACACATAGTATATTATTCTTCTCACTTCTTTTTTTGATTCGTTCTTCCTTCAACTATATTAAAAAATTCATTTAAAGGACATTTGCTGTACCTTCCAGAAAACATAAAACTAAGTAATCATAAAAATATAAACAAACCGAACACGAAACTACAAAACTGCGGTGATTATAAACTCTCAGACCGAAACCTCCAAATCCCTTTGTGTGCATATCCATGATCTACCGTATTACTTAAAAAACTTTAATATTTCCTATTAAAGTTCTTTTAGAGACTTTTACACTCCATAAAATGAATAAGTTGAATGAAGTCGTAACGGCGGCGTGCGGTATACGTATGTATATTTAAAGTGAACGATGAACGTTTCATTGTTTCCAAGAGGCGTTCTCCAAACATAAACAGCGAAACTTCAAAAAGACTATACATCTTCAACGACTACATTATACCGGGGATAATACAGGCGCGGCAAAACATCCGGAAAGTATAAATATTTACCTGTTTTGACTGTAATTTGTCTTTTACTCCTTTAAAGCCCGAAAGAACAAAAGAACGCGGAAAAAATGGTTTGATCCAAAAATAGGCGGGATTCTCGAATTGCTGGAGATATAATCGCCTATTAATATGCTACTAGATTTACTTCTATAAACAAGTACTGCAGTTCGCTGCAATATAAATCAAAACATGTGTATACGGATATGTTCCGACGACAATATTCACTTCATCATGGACCTACGGACGTTTATAGCAGCAATTACAAGCGTCAAGTAAAATATTAGCTGTTGATTGTGGGCGGCTCTATGAGTTTCTATTTTCTCTTATTTCGTTTTACCACAAGCAAAAAAAAAACACTATAATTGGCTTGCGGTTGAGACTCGCAAAAAAAAATGCGGATCCCTAAAAATACTATAAGTAGTACTGTTAATTTTGTTATTTAACTACGTGACTGGGTTGTTGTAAATTTTTCTAAAAGAATCCTCCTGCATATGTTTATTGTACATTCCACTAAAAAGCTGAAGTGTCGAAAATGCGGCGAATAAAGAAGTCAACGCGGCATTCACCCAAGACTCCGTAAATTATTAATAGTTATATTCCTTTTGTGGGCGAATTTCTCTGGGTGAGATAAAAGAAAACACGCACTTCATCGCGCCATCTCTTAACAACTTATATCATCCACCCTGCGGAACTAACAAATGTGGATATGACTCGGCTTCAACGAATTCACAACAACCTCTTTTTGATGTACGTTCAACAGTGGTGACAGCAAACCGAAAAATACGTGCCGACGAAATTTTTGTTGGTGAGCCCTGTAATTGCTGCATTACGTTATATACGTACAATCCGACAAAAGTAAACCTGGACGATTGTCAAGAGACGGGGCAGTCTCGCCGATGTTGAACCTTATGCGCATTCATCTGTTGCAATAAAAACAAGCAGCTAGAATTTAAAAAAGTATGTCTTTATGAAAGAAACTTCGCTTTTAAATAAGGACAAGGTGTTCGAATTTTGTCTAAAATATAAATAAATATTTATTTGGCTAGTTCAGGTATTTCACAGGTATTCTTATCAAAAACTTGGGTACCTCTAATTCGTATACTTGCCGCCTATACAAAGCATTAAAAAAAAAAGAACCTCTCAGCAAAGGTTTTTCAGGAAGCGTGTTATCTATATTAGACGCTTTTACGGCTCTATTTTCCTTTTAATATAGCTTTAATTTTTGATTTTATTGGGAGTGATAAGAATTATTCATAAATACAATTTATTGGGAAATGTTGCCGAATATGGTTCAGCGTGATGTTTTCAGAATAGCATGCAAATAGTAAAATATTTTCAAACATTTGCTATAGTTATTGACTCACGTTTACATTAAAAAGGACATTTATAAAATTCATTTATAATTTGCTTCTTGTTTAATTTAAACTTTACGACAAAATGGCAATAGGCGCAATATAAAAAATAATATTGTTTATTAATTGCAAAGAAAAAATAAGAATGCGTATAATAATTAATGTGACCCCTCAAGGCACAGCACGAATAGCAGATTTACCTTAACACCCAGTAACGACAAACTTCTATTGGTGTTTGTTGTTAATACTCTTCAAACATATATTTGTTTGTGACGTATATTTTATTTAGTATATAAATATTGCCGACAGAAACTTATTAACAGAAAAGTGAATTTTTATTAAATTCACCTTTCATTTGACTTGTAAACATGTAGACAATAAAAGAAAATGGAAATAAAGTACTTCAGTTTCACTTATACACAAAAATGTAATTTTTCAGTTTAATCCATAATGTAACTCAAAAGAATAATGTCAATTGAATTCGCTATACCAAGAAATATTCCAATAAAATATATAATCATAAGGACTAAGGAAATTCCAATCAAATAGGTACATATACAATAGTATTCTAAGATAAATATAAAATTTCCAACTGTGTGGCTGAAGTGAGCCGGTAGGATATATGTATCCTTGTATATGTATATAGGTCCTTCATGCTTTTTTTTATTTTTCAGGCTTTATGAGCTTACTATTTTTGTAATGTAGGCCTTTTTTCTTTAAGAAATCATATTTGTGCATACGGGCGAAATATCTTTTATAAATAACGCTCATTTTCCTATAGGTTTACTGCCTACCGTCCAGGTTTTCTTTTGGGGCATTGTACATATGAATAGGTATGTGTGTAGATACAATTCATGGAAGAATTTTCTGCAATTCAATTTGTTTACATAATTTTTTTAATATGAAATTATTCTGGTTCTGAAATTTTCCTAGAGCATTACCTTCCTGAGAAAGACATCTTCAGTTGCTTCCATATAAGCGTACAACAAACTTTGCTCTTGGGATTTTATTAAACGTGTACAGTTTAGTCCTTGGTACAACAATAACAACTAATATACATGGACAACACATCACATTATAAGTGCTACACCTCTCTGCATTCATTAATTCACACAATTACAGGACCTGATCGGGACATAGCTTTCACAATGTAATTCAGGCACACACACAATTAATTCAAGTTCCATCGAATCCAATTAAAATTGGAGTGTGTGGGTGGCGATGTCACGTAGAAGAATTATTCTCTCTAAAATTCTTTCCAGACCCTATTAATGCCAGACGATAACAAAGACAACACTACTAGATTTCTTCCTGTTTACGTGTTTATAATTTAGAGGAACTACAGCATGAAATTGAAGAGGCATATGCGAATGTAAGACCTCAACCATTTTGCCAACTTATCCCGCAGAATTCAGCTACTTAGAGCAAAGGGGCTAACATTTCGAGCATTTCTTATAAATAAGGAAGCAAAATTGTGCTGCGCGCGAGATGCGTGCGCTTGATATCACAAACCGGAGAAGATCGATTAAATATTTGCAACATCAGGTGTGATTTCACATTTATTTCATCAAAACGAGGGCGCCGCACAGTTTTTGGTGGCCAAAAGTACAGCGTTGTAATACACAGCACAAGGAAGTGTTGTAAACCGTGTAAGTATTGCAAATTGTGTATAGAATCCTTTATCAACAATTTATAAAGAATATCATATTAAAAAGTATGTATTCGAGTGCACTAAATATCTCCGTCAATTCTTTCCTCCTTTTCAAATTCCACATTTATTCATTATTATTTTCAATGCTAAATTGTTAGACAGATAATGGTAAAAGAAATGTGCTTGGATACAAAGAGTAATAACTATAGAATGTAATCAAGCCAAAACTAACTCCTACTTTTTTCTGCGATATACTGAATTACTAATTGTTGCTGTTGCTTTCAGTGTTCATATTAATTTATGTTATTTAAGAACAATAATTAAAAAAGGGTTTTTTAAAGTATAACCGTGCCATTTCACAAAAACTATTTTGTGGAGTTTTTAGGAATAATAATATAGTAAAATAAAATGCACAAAACACAATGTCTTTCTTGGAAGTACGATAAGTGTATAATGCAGATCATACAGTGCGCTGTTCAATTGTCGTTTACAGTCAGTTTTCGTCCAACACATTACAAGGATATCGCAAACTAAACAATTAATTTTTGCGATATTGCCACTTAAGTCCGGCTTTTGACTTATTAACTTCTCTACTTGATCGGACAATGGTCGGTTTCTGAAACTACCTAACTGCGACATTATTATTGATACAGACAACAGTTGGTAACGAAAGTCTATATATCAGTAGGAATACGCACTATGCCGGAAATAGACACGTTCATTCTTGTCGGAGACCAAATCATGCTGAGAACCGAACACGTTTGCGGACAACTTCCATAAAGAATTTGTAGAAGTGTTAAATATAAGACTTAAATCAAAAAGCTTTTGATGCGAGAAATAGTGTTTGTTAAATATGCATCGTGAAAGGTTTCTATCTCTTTTAGGAAAGTATACTAATGCATATATCGGAACAATATTCCAACAGTTATGAAATTTTTTTATATAACCTAGCAGGTGAAAAATTGGAGACTCTTATTAATTCCATTTCTTTCATAGCAGCAATAAATATAGACCAGATGTATCAAATCGTAATTTTGTTAGTAAACTGAAAAAGAAACCCACACATAAGAACAAAAAATTTAATAATGTTGACAGGGAGGGTTCCACTATATACGAAATATATGTGTACAAATAATTAGATATAGGGGATTCAAAGATCATTGTCGATTACACGCGAACCTCGTCAACGTTTTAGAGGCACATCTGGGGAAGGAACGCGGACGAGATGACGGGAAGATCGACAATAATCTATGTGAAGAACATGGGTATATCTAGGAGTGCGTAATTCTAGAAAAAGTGGCAATATAAGAATAGAATAAAAAAGAAAGTTGCAATGAAATTTATATGCCAGTCTACCTCCCCGTCGCTACCATAAGGGCAAGTGACATTTGGTGGAGGCGGCGGTATGGACAAATTCAGCCTTGTGACATCTAACATGATACTTAAAGAACTTCGAACAGTAGTTGGAAGACTACACCCTGGCATGTCATTTCCTTTAGATGTTTTGAGGTAATATCTCTTCCACATATTCATGAATATTATTTTACGGTATAATCTTGCTAATCCGAACATTTTCTTTCCGCAATTAGTAAAAATAACGAAAAATTAGGAGTCGATCAAATAATGCTTTTAAAAAACTGGAATGATATTTTAAGTTCACATTATAAATTAATTGTTGTTGAATAAGTATGCGCGACGATTTATTGGTCATGAGGAACCTTAATACATATTTCGAAAAAACTAAATGCTCCGTAAGAATTTATTTAAAGAAAACTTGATGCCTGCTACTGTAGCATCTACAATACCATTTCTTGGACAAATTAATATGTTTAACTTTGTCTTTTGACTTTTCTCGGTACCTATACCTAGTGGTTTTCAAAATATAAAGGAGTCTCCCCATAAAGAGATCACCCAGTATTATTACACATATCCAATTCCTTAGCTACATTTTTATGGACTCTTGCAATTTGGAACTTTATCTAAAAAGTCGTCGTTTGCTGAATATTTCTATATCCTTTGATGAAATGTATCTAGAAAAAAAGTAAATGGAAAAAATCTTCTAATTTATAAAGTATGTAGATTATACGTTCTGATCCGTATCTTCTTCTCGGAATATTCGCTGCGCATACCAAGCTATGTCAGAACTAACAGATATTAACATGGATTACACACAAAATTAATGTTCACATAATATATAGATATCTAAGGTATTTGATCGCGAGAGAATAGTACGGAGACCTCTGTTTTTTTTTTTATAGTTTGAAGATTATTGACACCAACTAAGACGCTCCTTACTTTTGAAAAGTGTTTTCAATTAAAACTATTGCTTTGTTGTGGTAAAATTCGCTGTAAATTTACCCAATGGAAATTTTAAAAAGTATGTTTTTTTTTGCGTGGGTTTTCAGTCTTAAAACAATGAATTTATTTGAATTTTATCGCACCATAAAATCTAAAAATAAGTTTATGAATGTAATGCGTAATTGTACGCAATAACAAAGCTATTGCAACCTAATAGAGGAGAATGGTGTTTGGGGAGAGAAAGCTTTTCCGCCCAAAAGCTACAATAACAAATACGTTTATTGCGCTCTAATCCCGTTTATGTGTTTTAAATAACAGCAGGGTTCAACAACAAAGGACGTGGTACTGATACAGCTCAACAAGTAAAGCAAATAAAACGGTTTATTTTTTTAAATTTTTATCGAGTTTTTTTATCGTTATAGTGGATAATGTGTTGCTAACCATATTATGATACAAATAGTACGTAACACTAGTAGAGGATCCTTTGATATAACCCCAGATGATTTAAAAACACGGTATATTTAGAATCGCTACTGTTCTTATAAAATTTACGACGTATTTTAGTGTACTCCGGCAATTATCTTAAAACAAAAAAAAACAAGCATGGGATGCGTAAGCCGGTAATTTATTGGTCGGTTACACGGGTGCCTCCATTTTAATGGCGTGTCTAGATTCTTCGTTAATCAAGAGTAATTTTTATCCATAAATTTACTGAAAGTTATTCAAAACACCACAGTCTACTTCCACGCACTGCTTCTTATTAACTGTACACGTACGCATCCAGTTTGTCGACGGAGGTTCGTTAAGTTGGCATCGTCTTGACAGTGCCAATGACTGCAACATAACAAGCAATTTATCCATTAGTGCCAAGAAAGACAAGTACCACTAATAGATTTTCCCAGAATTTTTTGTCGAAATCGATATAAATTTAAATTGATTACCCCGCGCTCCTTAACACACCCGTAGGTTGTAATAAATAAAATGATTAAGATTAAACATACTCCTTATTTAGGAGACGCTTGATGACTGGTATGAAAAGCCATTAATTCAATTCAGATGAATGAATATATGATTTGAATATTTTAAACTTTCGAGATCATGCAACAATTGCTTCTCAAAAACAAAGATGTCTTATTTTTAATTTAGATTTAACAAATGAAAAATTAGAAGTAACAGATTGTAACATGGCAAGAACTTAATATAAGCAGTTGACAAAAAAAATGCCTCTTAGTACTAGCTTAGATCTAAAACTTCTCTTCTTATTGATAGCAGATGTCGAACAGAGTCTCCGGTTCTGTTTCTTTTCATACCGAATTCTTCCATTTCCCCTTGCTTCTTGCCATTATCTTCATTTACTACAATGTCATTCCAAATTTTGCCCCTATTTCTTTAATTTAATCTACCCATCGTCTTCTTGGCTTCCATCTTGGCTTCTTACTGTGTTTCTTGCTACCATTTTTTTTTTTGTAAATCCTCACTTCTCATCATTTTACTGTGCCAAATGCTCACTTCAAACCTACGAATGTCAGGAACATTTCTTCTTCTATCTTTCACACTACTAATTTCCTTATTACAAATACATTATCATTTCGTTTTCTTCCTGATCTACATACGTATATGCCGCCTGTCTTCCTCCACTCATCTTTTTTTTCCGATATCCTTGTGTATAATTTGTAACAAGTTGGCGCTAAGTATATTGTCCTGTTGTTTTCGCATTGGGTTATATATCGATAATATTAAATTATTTTCCCATTCTATCGGTATTCTTTGCTTCTTCCATACTTTCTCTAAGTAGATTTCATACATCCTTTTTCGCCCAACCACTCACTCACTCACTCACTCTCATCCCAGGCGCGATACCATCTTCTCCACTTGCTTTTCTGATCTTGAACGCTAGATATTGTATGGCTTCTTCCACTTCTTCTCTTGTTATTTCTTCTTCTTGTAGTTCTATTTCTATGCTTTATATTATTTTTCTTCTGGGGTTGTTGTGTTGAATTTGTCGGTGTAGAATTCTGTCCATCTTTCCAGTATTTCCTTTGTTCCTACAGTTGGTTAAACTTTTCTCTTACGGCTTTCCTTTTACCTCCTCTTAATCTTTTAGTACATCTCCATAATTTTCTTATGCATCTGTATTATCTGTTCCCCAAATTCGTTTTCTCCAATGTATTCTTTTTCTTCTCCTTTGCGGTTGCTTTTACTACTGTTCTCTTCTTAATAATAATATCCCCCTTTGGAATACACTTTTATCCACGCTGCTTTCTTTTCTATGTGAAACTTACTATTTCAATTTATTTTATTTCATATTTATTCAGTTCTTGCAATGAACTAGTATATTTTATGCAAAACTAGAAGGCACAATCAATTCTACGACTAATTACAGATAAGTACTTAAAAGGAAAAGGTCATTAACTTTGTAATTCTATCATTCATCAATATTTCATACTTCTCGCCAAAAAATTGACAGAATGTGCTAAAGCAAAGAAGCATATAAAATATTTCAGCAAATAGTATCTATACCTATTTCTTTCGGCGTCAGTACATACTACAGAAATAAAAAGGAAGCTAAAGATTAGTTTCATTGTTTCTGGGGTATTAGTTGACACATGTATCGCTTCAAGAGGTGGTATTAAAGAGCTAGGTGATAATAACTTTTTCTTTATATGAATACGTCCAGAATATAAGAAAAGAACGTAATCCCTGCTATACTAAAAGGTATTATGGAAGCTGGCATTGTAGGCCGACGTGACAAATCCAGAGGGAATACAGACCGTGGATTATTCCTTGTCACATTCACTCTCTCTCTACTCTGGATTATTTTCTTTTTATATCCGGAAGTGTAGGGTGCATACGTGTACATTTTGTCCTCCGCGCGACATAGTAATAATTATGAGGGTGTTGCATTGTAAGAAATTGTAAGCCTTCTCGAGGAATTGGTGTTATTCTAAAGCTGAATAACGCCCGGTATAATTATACATGAATCCGTAACATTGCTCTTTCTGTCACATTATAATTACAATCGTTATTATGGTAGTGTAAATTTATTGTTCTTTTAATAATAGGCAATACTTACGTTTCAAGGGCCGGAATTACAATGACAGTATAAACACTCGAGTAACTATTCCATGGAATAACTTATACCAACGTTTATTCTAGTGGTTAATATTGATTTTAAGTAGACTATAGTTATTGAGGGCATAACATGACAATTCTGTCATGTATAGTATAACAATTGTGTCAGTGAGTAAACTGGAGGAAAGTGACATAAAATGGGTGATTAACGTATTGGATGTATTCATTGCAATAACGAAGAAACGAAATATTTACAGGTTTGCAGAATCAAGAAGATAGAATAGAATATACAAATAGATATACTAAAATTTCGAGTTAAAAACAACAACTCCAAAATTTGTAAAAAAAAGTATATAATTACATCACTTTATACTACTTAAATGAAAAAAAATGATATTTATTAATCCTTACCAACGAATATTATCATTAAGGCCTACATTTTGATGTACCACACATTGCCTTTTATAAAATCTAATTGGATTAACGGTAACTCATCATCTTGCGAAAGACCTATATTGCACAATACTGCGACGCAATTATCATTATTTTATATATGTGGGTTGTAGGATTCACCCAAAAACCCAAGGGTAAATAGGAAATCCACGCTTTCAAATGCCCTAACCATTGGTCAGTAGTATTTCTTGTTCTAGTTTGAAATTCGTCGTACAAACTTTCAACATCTATCCGAGGGTTGAGTAGATGGATTAACAAATAATTAGTTGTTAACCCATAACTACTATCGCCTATCAACACGAAAAGCAAAAATTCTTCCGATTTTCTGTCCAAGACCATAATTTCTCATTCCTCCACGATTATTCCAAAATTATGCTATCACAGTGAATTCCAATTTCATAATAAAAGGTTGTCATTCGAACTCTGTACTTCATTTTGATACAAAATAGAAAATTAATACTTGAAATCAATCACATGGTACAGCTATCCACAGCAATGTTCACAGTAATTTTACACGACTATTCAAAATTTTGGAAAATAATAAAAAAGCAATAAATGTGAATATGACCACCTAATTTCTATTCCAGAAAGCAAGGATAACATTTTTATGCCACTTGGCGAAAGTATAATCGAATAAAAGACTTCTCTTAAAACATTTATCGTCCTAAGCCGGTGGAAAACATTCAGTTACACAACAAACGCCGTAAAAACCTCAGATATACCACGAAAATAGCCAATGATGGGGTAAACTGAACCGAACATTAGAAAATAATAAACCTCGGTGTTGATATACACCAGCGAAATAAACACCCGTGTATTGAAGCTGTTCACATGGCCAGAAGGTCCGCGTCCGAGACTGACAATAAAATTATTATAGAAAGCCATAAAAATATAATAACAAATGAACTCGAGCGGCACGTAAACAAAACGTGGAAACAGAAACGGAAATAATAAAAGCACGCCCACCAAAAAGCTCCCAGATGATAATTATAAAGTGTATAAATGCGGACTAGATGATTTATAGGACAGTAAAATTTCGGATTCCGGTTTAAAGAAAACAGTGACTGTTCTAGGGCACATAGATAATACACAGAGGACCGGACTAGAACGCACACCCGCATACACGAACACATATTTCTCTAAAGCCGATTTATACATTTGTTTATATAGTTTTACTTCCACGATCTCTGTATACGTTCCAATATTATTCAGATTATGAAACCGCATACTGCCAACCACATTCATAACTGTTTAATGAAGCCATTTAGATCCGCACGATTATAAATCATTCGGACTGGTTTCATTCAACGATACAATATATTACCGCTATATCGGGAATTAATGTTTAATTTAAATGGAATAACAATTGCGACATACACGATTTCAACGTTTTACTGCTGTTGTAAGACATTTAATCTTGTTCACATGTCAACGTTACTTTGGTTGCATATTTTTGCTTATGACTGCCATTCTTTCTATTAGCAAACACATGGATTCGTGTATAGATAACATAAATACTTAGGTGCATACGAATGCATCTGTCATCGAAAACATAACAGTTTTGTTCCAGTACAAGCATAAACTTGGGCATTGCAGTTGGTGTGTCCCAACTCCACCTACTTTAAGGACTGTACACAGCACGATAACGAACGTGTTTCAACTTAAATTAGCATCGTATACGGATAGTACGGGAACGGTCAAAACAGTACACGGCAGTGAGTATAAAACCAACGATTACAAACCGTTCCAACTTCCACAGGTTTGCTTATCGTAGGCAAGCACTGAATATTTAATGCGTATTTGTTACAAAGCTTTCTTCTTAGCTTCGTTACAACGTCACTACTCTTTTTATTCGTTTACAACTCATTTTATATGGTTTGAATTTAATTAAAATTCTAGTGAACAATTTTAGTAAAATATAATAATAGAGGTATTTAACCAACAGTCTCCGTAGAATAAAAATAATATTTCTATTACCTTCCAATGTTTCTTCCCTCACGAAAACTTACAACTAAAATTTGCTGGTAAAATCTAGTATATGATCGAATACAGGATATAAATAACCGCAAAAAATAATTACCCACAAATTTATCTTATTTTCTTCGTCTTTTTTTCGACAGCCTTGTCACTCCTAAATTAACTCTTTCCTAAAATAAACCTCGGCAACACAATAAAAAACGGGAGTCTTCCTCATTGTGTGGCACTTTAATCACAGCGGCGGTGGTAGAAGCACGAGAACTACTTCTGTCTTGTACCCCATTTGTTCTCTGTACTTGTTGATCGTCAGCGTTCATACTGTAATTTCAAACAATAGGGGATTGTCTTAAAACCGTAAAAGTCTGTTTTAAATCAAGTAGGTTGCACAGATATCTTTGTTGTTCTTATAAAGACACCGCCCTTTTCCGACATCATCACACATGTTAAACAGATGCAAGAAGTCTATGGTTAGTAAATAGAAGAGACAGAAGGATATTTACAATGCATGGTAGGTTTTATTTCCGTTACCGGAACAGAATAATTATTTCAGGTTCGCTTTCAGACAGATTATGAAGAGCAACAGTATACAGTGAGTACGTAAATAAATTCATTTAAAATTCAGATGATTTTTTTTTCTCGAAGAAACGCTCGGATCAGTCTATTTTTCATTTTAGTTGCCGTTTTTCTGATAATTATTTCATGTGTACAGGCTGACCCAAAAACATTTATGACAGCTCACTTATTTTTTTTTAAACAGAAACACCTTCTTTTATTTCATTTTTAAATTCTACGTCAAATTCTGAACATATTTAATGTATGATGTCCTATACCTGAATTCAACTGTCTTCGAGAAAAATGCACTGAAACTTGGAACACCAACATATTATTATTTATTTAGAAAAAGTCGTAAAATGCAACAAAAATTTAACAAATGTTGGAAATGACCTCCACCAACTTCTTGAAATTCCTGCAAAACGTTATTAATTACGTTAGGTTCTATCAATCTCATTTCGTCCCTTATTCTATTCTTTAAGTCTTCGATGTTGTTTGGTCGGTTAACGTAAGCCTTAGCCTTAAGATAACACCACAGAGAATAATCTAAAGGGGTCAAATCTGGAGATCTGGCCGGTCACTCAATTGGACCCCGTCGACCAATCCATCGTTCAAGGAAACCCGTATTGAGATACTCACGCACAGGACGACGCTTCATCTTGCTGATACCATAAGAAATTGTTTGGTGTGTCAGGATCATCTGGATCGGGAGTATAAAGTGGCAAGAGATGGTACTAGGTTTTCTAACGAAAAATTTCCAGCATGCCATGAAAATTTTAGATCTACAACGAAACTGTTAAAATTTATTACGAAACTATAGTGGAATTTGGTACGGAAATATTATTTGTGTTGGCGAAACAGAGCTATGAAGAATTTGGTTACGTTTTTTTAAGAAAGAAGGTGCAAAATTTCAAACTGGAATGACTTTATTTTATTCCAACAATTAATTAAGACAAACAAAACAACATAACAAAGGTGAAGTGTAATTTCACAGCAAGTTCTCTAACTGTCCTCCTTGTCCTTCAAGGTAATTTTGGGTTTATTCCATCACATGCAGTACGCCTCCAAATTACGTATTTACATTATAAACTTTACTTTTCAGATAACCCCAAAGAAAGCAATCGTTTGGATAAAAACGATCTTTTGAGGGTACTGCATTCGTATCAGGTTTTGTGCATGAGAATTTGTACAGGATCAATAACTAATGGATTAATAGAAAGGAAATTTTGTATTTTTCAATGAATAAGTATAGGATATAACTCGGAAGTTCTGAGTGTTTACCTCACCATTTATTATCTACTACGAAACTGTTAAAATATTACAATATAGTAGAATTTGGTTATATTTTTAATAACGTGCAAAATTTCAACATTGAATGAAGAGATTATTTTGTTCTAATTTTTAATTAAGACAAACAAAGCAAAGCTAAAAAATGTAGGTAAATGTGGTTTCGTCAGTAAAAAATGTTTTATTCAAAATTTCTACATTGTCATTTAAGAAACTAACCATTGTTTCGCAAAAATCTGTTTATTTTATCTTCCTCGAAAAGCTCTTGGTGATCTGTATTTTGTATGGCTTATAATTAAAGTCATTCACAGTTTTGTGTATGGAACTGTATGATACTTCATAATGTTTGTCTACATCTAAAACCCATCCTGCATACCGTTCCTCAGTATAACTTAGGATATTCAGATTGATGCAGTCTATTGAAAAGCGATTGGTTTAATTTATCTTTAGGTGAGAACACAACCATCTGCTTTGAATTTGTTAAAAATAATGAGCATAGTTTTTGTACATGCTAAAGGGCTTCAGGATAATTGACTGAAAACATGTCCCTAACCCGTCGTAAATTATTATTCTTCTGGTACCACGTTATCATTATCAACTTTTCATCTTTGTATTACCTGTTCATAATTTAAATAAATTTTCTACTTTTCAATAAAATGTATTTAATTTGTGATTGATGTATGAATAAACATAAAGAAAATTAATAAAGAAATTTTTTACAAAAAGAATTGTTTCTTTCACACTCAGCATTATGTTTATTCATACATCAATCTCAAATTAAATACATTTTATTGAAAAGTTACCTACTATAGCGCTTAACGTTACCTGTAGGAAATACCTATGTGTAACGTTACAAAAAAAGCCTTGTATGTACGTAGAAAGGAATACTGCTTTTTCTAACATTTCCTTTTGTATCCATATTCTATGTTAATCTTTAATGTAATTGTACGAGCATTATTAAACACGCACGTAGAATGTACCAAACCTGGAAATCTCCCCTATCTGCAACACATGTATTGTATGGCGGAAGGTAACACAACTACCTTTTCGAAGTCCCGACATCGTCCAGAGCGCTGCTGTATGCTATATGTCCGCAAACAGTCGACAGATTTAAACAAATGAAAGCGTGCTTTCAATGCGCATTCAAAGCTTTTTTGCGGTCTTTTGATCCACAGTGGGAATACATTTATTTCAAGGACAGCATTAGCTTTATTAGCTGCTGGCGAGTATACGTTTTTAAGCGCTACATTCTATACTGCGTTCATATCTGTTTCACCCTCTCCGCACAAGCCAACGACACATAATTAGCCGTGGGCTATTGTTGTCTGTCCGAAACTTTAAATCAACGAAATGCACTAGTTAATAAATCGCCACGTTCTAATTAGATTCGTAAAACGCAATAATTAAAATTTTAAGCATACGGTAAAATGCTGAGGGCGTTCCTACTGCGTGCCGTCCCATTTTGCACCACACCAAACAGTTACCTATTTTATCACTGCACACTGTCTCTTATCGAAGACATAATTATCGTTCGTTGATTATGTTCGCTGATTATATCCAGAAGTCCCTAATGGAGACCATAGAAATTCAAAAGTGATTTTGAAATTGTCGCTATGCAAGGTTCGGAAAATTTTCGTTTATGCAGTTACAGCCTATATAGATAGAATTCTAAATTCTAAAAAAATTCTAAAGATTTTTATTGAAAAACACTTCTACTTCTATTTTAAAATCATGGATTATCAGTACTCACCGGTTAGCGGTATGAAATGGGAATCAATGAAGGTATATTTTTGGAGCGCTGTACAAATTGGGAAATATTTTAGTCTGGGTACGAAATGAGACAGTGCGAAATCAAATGCTGGCTGTATAATGAACATAGTAGTAAACAAAAATCATCAATTTGCCAATGGCTAAATCAATTTTGCTTTCCTATTTTTACAAATTCTACATATCATTAGGAGTGCCCAGCTGGGGTATTCATGGCATAATTTCCCCGTTTCTTCAGATTAGTCAAATTCGCTGTTTACGGTGCCAGTAAGGATCACACACTAACACACCATGCCATGAATAGGCCGATGGGCGCTAGATGTCACTGTGCTGCTTGCACGGTCACAATCTGGCGTGAAGTTAATGAATATGGTATGAACCAATGGCAATGGCCAATGGCTCCGTTGTACACTGTTGAGGGACAGTCAGGGTAACATCTGTGCGTGAGAGTGTGTGTTGCTACATATACAGAAGTGTTGTGCCGACCCCAAAAGTATATTTATATACTTTTCGACTAATTCTAAATTATTTCTTGCGAATGAAAATTTAAGAAAAATTATTTCTTTTGACGAATGACATTAGTCATATATATATATATATATATATACGTTATACGTTTTACGTCATTCACATCAGAACGAAAAAATAAGGTTGCTTCATATATTCTAAATATTCACAAAGCGTTTGTCCTTTTTACGACGAGGCTTGTATTATTATTCGTTGGTTTAAAATAACGCTTTATCTCTATTTTACTTTGTCACCCATAGTTTTGTTGGATATAAACTCTGGAGGCCATAATTTTTAAATAGACTTGTCTTCAATTACTAATTGTAGCTCCGCTTTCTTTTCACTATTTATCAATTCACAATCGCCATCTTCTTCTGTTAAATTAATATTTTTTTCTCTCTACAAAGGTTTGATTATGGTTTCTATGGCAATACAACAAAATAACTTTGCATGACTAGATTTTTTAGTTGTTGCTATTTATAGCCTAATGCACAGACTTAACACTGCGGTCTTGAGGGCCATTGTATCACTCTACATTAGGTTTGTGTATGTGTGTATCGTTTGTGTGTGTGTGTAGTGTATGGCTTGTTAGTGCCTCTCCTCGCCGTGAGAAGGCAGCAGTCTTAATTTATCTATCCTGAACACTGAAGAGTACCGACCACCTTTGCTGCAAATAATCTTTATAAAAATCGATTGCCCCAACGGAGATTCGAACCGTCGGCATCTCCCACAGATGCCTAGCGCTCTTACCACTGCGCTATCGCGGCAGATACGTTTTTATAGTATCACATTTGCAATAGCAATTAAGGCCTTTACCTCACTTTATTCTTTTTACTAGAGATATTAGTTAAGTCTTAAATTATTGTTTGAAATTGGTAATTCACGAGTCAAACTCTGCAAGTGTTGATGACGTGTTGGTGGCATTTCGGATTGAGTTTAATTTAAAAAAAGTAATGTGTGTGTCACCGACGACGGTGACAACAAATTTGAAGGCAGATTAACGGACCTGTTTATTATGAACAAACATTAGGGTGCAGTGGAGGAATGGCGACCACGTAATGGATATTGGTTGTAAAAAAAATTTTAAACAAAATTTCCAAATATGTATGCACATTCATAAAGGGATAGACTAGTAGATTGGTTATGCCTTAAGTGGAAAGCCAAACATTTTTATGTTTTCATTTAAAAGAAAAACGTTTGGGATCACACATTTAGTTGCGATTGCCCAACTAATGGGGTTAAATATATTAACGACCACGGTGCGGGTAATCACAACCAGGTAATTTATTATTTCAAAGAAAAAAGCATTATAAAATATATTGTAAGAACTTCATTTATAGGTTTAGGCGACGACTTTTTAGTTTTTCCTTTTTATAACAAAAGTCACAAATATAATTTTCAGCCGTCTGGAATCCTGAACATTCCTGTTGGGCCACCTCATCTTTTCCATATTCTTGACAAACAATGCATAAGCTTTTACTAGAATTATTATCACTTAAGTCGTCATCACTATCGTCATCCCAGAGAGTGTTTATGTTGTCATTTTCAGATGGCGAAATGTCCGAGTCGGAATCTCCCTGGTCTACTTTCCGTTTTGATAGTTTTGCTTTTTAAACTAGGATTTTTGTACTTGAGGACGCCTTATTCCTCAATTGTGACTTTGCCAATTTGGTGGCTTTTATTCTTCCTTTCTCAATTAAAACATATTTTTAGGGGTATTTGTGAGGATTTCGGAATGCTGTTTGCGGGGCCGCTTCTGTTTAGAACACCTTGAGGCCATAGGAACAGGAGAGATCTCTTCAACTGGCACTTCCCTCTTATTAATTTGTGAAGGACTATTTCCAGATTATCAAAATCTCTATTGTTCGCCTTTGCACAGCAGGTCCAGGAGTAGTCACAGGCTTCAAGCCATCGTTATCATTAGGGTGCTTATTACCATTTTCTTCGGCCCAAGCAATGTATCGGCCGGAAGAAAATTACATCTGTAAAAACTGCAGGGTTTCTAGGATATATTACAGTAGCAGAGAATCCATTCACAGCATTGTTAATTGCAGCAACAGATAAATAGGCTTTGTTAATGTAAGATACCTACATAACAAACAACTAATCGTAAATTACCTAACTTCGTACTAGATGGTGCCAGTGATACAATTTATATATTTATTTCCATTTTATAAAATTTTTGATGGTCGCTATTACCCGCTGGTCGTTATTCCCCCACTCTACCCTATTTTATTTACATTGAACTAGTTAATATTTTATAAATATAAATAAAAATGTAATAATAAACATTTTGCAGCATTGTCTTTCTATAAATAGATATATGTTCTATTCGGAAACAATGAAATGTAATTCTGATAAACAATATTTATTACATCAAAAATTGCGCATCCAGATTAAACAATCACTAAAAATGCACGCGACCACTGGAATGATCCACCACGAATGTATTAGTTTACAGACAGTTTAACATTGGGTTTACTCTACCAACAGCAATTTCTTTGAACGCGTTTCTTAGGAATGTAAACTATTTACTGTAAATGAAATTTCTGCACAACGCTGCGAAACCCGAACCTTCACGCTAGTTGCTTTGTCTCCGGTCTTTTATTTCAAATTTACGCTAAGTAGTTGTTAACTTCAGTTTATTGTGATGCCGGAAAATTAATGGGAAACTAAACTCATGAGCGTGGCTTTCGAAGTACGCGCGTATCCAACGTTTCCATTTAGTTTATACCGCCTGTTTTAACTTTGATCTTTCTCCACTCCATTGACGCACTTTATTCTTTATCGCTTTTCTGATTCATTATAAACTCTGTTACTCGTCTGTTAACAGTTGACGTCTGTTCAAATTTTATGTGTCTCACGTGTGTATACAATTCCATCCCTCTGTATAGGTATTCCCCTTTTTGTCCAGTTTACGACTATTGTCTTTAGTGATGCTTGACCTTACACGAACATCAGCGGAGCTTAATAACTTCTTTGCTAAAATTACAATGCGGTGAAGACATTATCCAGCAACAGATGGAATGCGTTAAATCACAAACACACACACACATCGACATTTATTTGTCGAATTAGAAATACTAAAGGATTCTTTGCAGGTTTGCAATGCCTCAAGAATAATATTTATTTACTTATCTTTATTGTAATATCATTAATGCATCCCTCATTAAACGTTTTGTTTCGAATTGTCAATGTTGTTTTCCATAAATAATATGTAATCAAAACAATTATAAAACGTTTTTTCTCTCCGTCTTAAATTAGTTTCGTACATAATAGGTTAAATATAAATTCCGCGAAGTATACGGAAATAAATTTTGTTACTGTAGTGTTTGGCCTCTAAAATATAATCAAATGTTTTTTGTAGCTCTCACGTGGTTGTTATATAAAACTGAAAATTTTGGGGAACCTGAAGAATCATGCCGAGCAGTAAAAAGTAAACAAAAATAATCTGTACGTTAAAGTAAATGTTGTTGTTTCCAATACAAGCTTCTCCAAACAAAAGCAATACATGCATTGAAATTCAGTGATTATAATTCGTATAAACATACATATAAACACGGAAAATAACACATTCTGTTTATTTCTTATACAAGTTATGGTTCCATAATGTACAACGATATGGTCTTTAACAGACTGTTAGATATACAGAAGTACATTATCTTTTTTATTAGCTCCAACATCCTGTACAATTAGATCCTACACTTTTGTCACTTTCAAAATAGTCATATTTATTTTTTCTAGAACTAACAAAAACAATCGCGCGGTTTCCAAAGCAGTCAATACGTGATATGTGACAATATCAATGCAGTTGTTCCGTAAAATACGTCATCGTTAAAGCAATGACTGCGTATAAATACAAAAAAGAAACCCATTTTCCGTATCAATACCCTGGTCAACGGGTTATAAATTAGATATAATTCTATGTCGATCATTAAAATCCAACAGAGTGTAAGTTGTATGCGGACACGTACTCATATACCAGTCGTTTCTTCGATCGGACATAAGAATGTTAACAACATTTAAAATTCTTGAAAGCGGTTGTTTCTCGAGCTTTGGTCTCTGTTCTTCTCTCTGCCAGTAATTAACACGCACCGGAAGTGATACATCATGTCGTAATAATGACCGACACCAGAATATCTGCCCTCTCCTAGAGGTTTTATTCTTTAACCAGTTGCCAGCACTGTCTCCGCCAATCCTTGTCCTCAGTTAATGTGTGCGTGTATCTCTAAATAATATGTGTATATATCTAGGTACCTCGTCGTACCACGTGACACCTATAAAACCATCTCTCGTCGTGTTCGCAAGACGTCGAATAGAAAGAGAAAATATCTTGGTGCGTGAACCCGTGCCCGTTATTTCAAGAATTTCCCTACTAAAATCGTCTCTTACAAAATACTCCGACATCCGGTCTCTCCATTCAGTTTTTCTTGCGTTAGGTTGAGGTCTTTTTCGTCTTTCGGAACTAGAATCTTCGTTGACATTCCCTGGGCCTTAATGATTGACAACAGATGTCAGAATTAAAGATAACGTTTAAGATGTGATAATAACATCATTATTTATACTTTACCAGATCTACTTTAAGTAGCGACGTATACGAACGTTTGCAGAACATTAATTAAATGCAATTTCTAATGACTATCTTCCTCTATCTACACCATTTCATATTAAAGATTATTCTAACAATGCAGTTGAACTAAAAAAATGCTTATAATTGCAAAAATATTAATGAAAACCTAATTTTTAGGAACATTAGATTTTTTTTTGTAAAAATGCAATTAATGGTTGTTTAAAAAAAAATTAATATGAATGTACAACTATTATCACCGGCATTTCACTTAACAAAATAATCATAGAGGCAATAAAAAAGCGCATTAATACAAAGAATGCGGATATAACGTGTAAACAAAAATATTGCAACGGCATTTAGCTAATTGAGAATCTGTACACCAGAAGCTCAACAGAGGAAAGAAAAGTACACGAATATAAATCAAAAGTTAAAGAAATCTTAAGATGCTATTGGAAAATAATAAAATAAAATAATATTTTACTACATCTTAATAATACGTGGTACTATACATACAGGCCTCTTCTCTTTTACTAAATAACACCGTGAAATTTGTAGTCATTATTACTGCAACTTCCCTCGTACGAGTATGCATTGAGAGTGCGAACATTGCAGTGAATGGAGAGTGAAATTGGACCGTTGCCGACATATATTTAGTAGCAGTAGGCGGCTTGGCAACCTGCAAATACTTAAGAAAAATATTGAGAATTTAACAGATGGACAATCCTCAAATGTACGTATATAAGTGAAAAACGACCATAAGAATTTTGCAGGAAATTATAAAAATACGCGGCATTTATAACATACACACAAGGCATTCCATATTTATGCGTCGGTTCGTGAATAATGGCTCTAGCTAGCATTTCACGGAATATTTTGGCGATCCTCCTCTTTTTTTTTATTCTTTCCCTTCGGCTCACACTCTAGACGTCTGTTTCTTCTTTATATACCCACATTCTTTTTCTTTATTTATAGGCGGTTAGTGCGACTCACTTAATCAATGAATCGCAAAAGGAACAGGAGCTCCAGCGCAGACACCAACAGGAACAAATCCTTCAGCAGCAGCAAAAATTGCAGGAACTACAGGGGCAAATCAATGCACAGTACAGCGGAGTTGTTGGCACGCAAAGTCTTATGTTCTTCCCGTTATTGGAACATCTGAGAGGCTTACAACAGCCGGCTACTTTACATCCTGGAGTACCGAAATCACCTATTCCAAACCACGTGAGTTATTTCTTTATCAAACATTACATCTAAATGTTGTAATAATCACTATAATATGTAGGTAAATACTTGATAGACTGTAAAAGAATCATGTAGTTCTTAAATTATCAAAAGAAGTTAGTATTTGTATCATTCTTAACTTATTTCTTTTTAAATAAATAAACGTAATTTATGTGTCAAATGTTTTTCTAGTTACTTCCTCCACACCAAGTAACCAACTGGTTATCGGCCACGGCTCATTTGGCCCAAATCGTCGAGAAGCATTCACCGCCCCGAGAAAGATCGCCCTCACCCCCACCACATCCGACGGACCCAGATGCGCCCCTAAATTTAACCAAACCGAAATCGTCTAGTTCCGGATCGGCTGGATCTAGCCCACACAATATGCCAATAGGTCTGCAAAATCCCAACGAGCAACCGATGGCAGCGACTGTTCCTAAACTAATGCCGCCGATGATGATGCCCAGAGCTTTCCTTCCTTACGTTGGCGGAGTACCTCCCCAATTTAGTCCTCTACCTCCAACAGATCGGCTGAAATCGGCGAAGGACAGTTTACCGGCACCCGACAAGCCCCAATTTCCATTAATGTACGGCTTACCAACACCTCCACATTTAAAAAGGGAAGATGCAGGAAAGGAAGATGACTTCTTCTCTTGTAGCAGTATGTATCAAGTTTTATTTCCTAGCTTGTATCCATCTTAATTAGAGTAGACAAACCAGATTGTAAGTAAATGTAAGGATATTCTCTCATATAATATCACTTAGCTACTGTGCGTGGGTTATTTCAAAAGTTTTGGTATTGGCAAATCCTGTTTACCAATGACACTAGTTGATGTTAAGAGCTCGCCATATATTGGTTGATTTGTTAACTCTATAACAAAAAAAAAATGTTGTAGATCCGATCTTCCATTGCTTCGAAGTTATAAAACCTTAAAAACCTCAACATGAAACAAAACATAACATAAGGAAAGAATGGATTTCAAAAATCATAATATTTGTACGAAATGTTTACCTTCGGCTAGTATGCAAGGCTCCTGATTGCGTATGTGATCAACCGCTACTTGAATCTTTTCGTGAAACTATCGACGGGCTTCATGATTTCCCAGATCAAATAATCTAGAAATTTAAATCCAGGAATCGCGGTGGTCAGTGTATTGGACCTTCATAGCCAATCCATACGAAATTGTTGATATAACCAGTCAATAGGTCGTCATCCTCGAGGTGGTCGTGTACCATCGCGCTAATACCACATTTTCCCAATAATATTAAGTGCTACCATCATCACTTAAATAGAAAAGTGTGGTTTCCAAAAAAATGATTTTTCAGATACCACACGCAATCGTTGTGATAATCATTCCCATCCCTAGTGAAACGCTTCGTCGAACCCACAATGTATGTGAAATAAACTCTCCATGTTGCGCTCGTTGCTGAAGAACACAGTTGCAAAATACTAATCTTGGCTGTGCATCTTCGGGTTGTAAACATGTTCCCGATGAAATCGATTCAATACACGCCAAACAATACTTTGACTTAGATGTAAATCGCTTGCTCACGTCATGTAATAATCGAAGGATTGTCGAGGACAGCATCAATTATATTTCGTTCATCTTGTACGTTTGGTTCATGTGGACGTAGTCTCTGGAACCAAATTTCCTGTTTCTCAAAGTTCTCGAAATGCCGAACGTACGAACAGTTTGATATCCGCTTTGGTACCTGCGCTGGCATTCTCTCGCTGCTGCTAGCGTTTTCATCACACAAGCCAAATACAAAAACTATGCCCCATATTCTTCCATTGTAAATGAATGTATTTTCGAAACGTAGACTTCTGAATCTGATGCGTGGAAACTTTGAAAGCATGGGATAAACAATCATTGGTTTTATCACAGCCAACTAATAATTACAAATTTTTAGAGGCTTATAACCTCGTAACTAATTGTAAGACAAATTGACCCCATCCATTTGTCTTACAATACACGAAATAAACTATATTATTTATATCTTTAAGGCCCTATAACCTTGAAACAAAAAGAGATCGAACTATATTAATATATCATTTTTTTTCTTAAAACCACATCAGCTCTCATCTGCCAAGTGGGTCATAGAGCTAACAAAACAGCTTGTATAATATCGTTCAGCGATATGGATGAAAATTAATAACATAAAGATATTGTAACAAAATTTGGGAATATCCCAATTATATCAAGTCCCATCTAAAAGAATATATGAACATACTATTATTCTTCAAAAATATGCGTTCCTGCTACACCAAAAGATTCTCAGTCAAATACAAATACGTATTGTAAATTTCACAGCTCAAGAAAACTACGCCTTTGGACATTATGACGATAATCTACTATTGTAATGCATCTTAATATTAGTTTAATATTCCTGCAGGAATTCGTTATGGTTGTTACGACCTCTCATTCTTAGTCTGTGTAACTTACATTCATAACTTCTAATAGTATTTATTAGATACTACTTCTGGCGTTCAATTTCAACACAAAAAGGATAAAATCAAAACATTGTTGAGAAGTTGAACTGCGAGACATGTTTAAAGTAAAAGCACTAAAAATTTTGTTACCAGTTTGGGCAGTATTTTTATTTTGAAAAGCATTATGTCGTTCCCTCTTACGGCGAGAAGCAAAAGTAACAAAATTGTAAACTCCAGCGAATAGTTCCAGCTACAGATGCCAACATAATAAAATTGATTGTGCCATTGACCACAAGAAGCATGACTGTCGGTAGCAAACTATAGTAAAGTAGAGCTTTTTCTTTACTTACTACAGAGTATGTACGAAAATTGTGGTATTTATGTCAGCCTACATTTTAAAATTATATTTATATTCAGGATTATTGCTCCGTGTTTATAATTTTATTTCATTTACAACTCGATATATGTTTATTAGCAATATATAATAATTATTATGCATTATAAAATCTTAATTCTCACTACAATTTGGGCATTCTAACAAGGAATTAAATTATTTAAAATTCCCTTAAAATTTTAATTCATTAAGGTAAAAAGCATATTAAGACAATAATTGTTGGTTAAATTGTAGATAAAAATTTAAATATTTACAAACTGTTACTCATAATTTTAGAAAGTTTATTTTATTTTGTGTAACTGAACTGCTATCTCATGACAAGCGATTGTTAGTGCAGTTGTTCTAAAATAACTAAAGTAATATTTGATTCGTATTTTAATATCTAGAAACTGTAATAATATGTTAGGCATCGCTAAATTTTAATGCTTCTAAATTCATTATTAGAAACGTAATATTTAAATCGTTTTAGTTTAGGATATCAAGTGACTCACCTATTTCTAACACCAACTAAATCCATTAAAAAAATATTCTACAAAGCTAAGTGTTCATTCCCAAAATCATCATTACAATTTTACGTATTTACTTTTTAAATTCATTGTCAAATTTGTTAAAATGGATTTAGCTGGTTGTCAAATATACATACATATGTATTATTAGCACGCTTAAAAAGTTTCCAAGTATCATAAATAGAGGCAATCATGTGTAATTGTTGCAGTGTGGCCGGGACCTGAAAGTTATAAACTTCCAGAGGATTCATCGGAAAAGGCAAAAATCATAAGACAAGCTCCAAAGCGAGACAGTGATAATAAACCTCACATCAAACGACCCATGAACGCTTTCATGGTCTGGGCAAAAGACGAAAGGAGAAAAATCTTGAAAGCTTGCCCCGACATGCACAATTCGAATATCTCGAAGATATTAGGAGCCCGTTGGAAATCGATGTCCAATGCAGAGAAGCAGCCATATTACGAAGAGCAATCGCGATTGTCCAAGCTACACATGGAAAAGCACCCCGACTATCGATATCGACCGAGACCTAAACGTACCTGTATTGTCGACGGTAAAAAAATGCGTATTTCCGAATATAAGATGTTAATGCGCCAGAGAAGACAGGAAATGAGGCAGTTGTGGTGTCGTGACGGTGGTACTGAAATGAACTTCCTATCGTCAAGTTCAGATTTAACATCGCCGACTGCATCCAGTTCCGGTAGACCGTCTGTATCTCCCACGATAAACCTTATGAACGGGGCCGGACCCAGTTCAGAAGGTTTTTACTATCCACAAGATAACCTATCTCCGGATGGTTTCTCTTTTGGGCAAGACCCATCCGTCGCATATGATTCTAGTCCGAAAAGGGAGGATGACTGAACCTGGCCAAACAGGGAAACCAATTTCCCTTGGTACTAGATTAATGAGAGCGTTGCGTTGAGATAAATAGCGCGTCTTAAATACGCAAAACGAGGCTAACACACGAGAGTAAAATACATATAACAAGTATTTTCTATTTAATTAATGTAATTTATTAAAGCACCAACATACGCGAAACTTCTTTGTACATACATAAATGCATATTTACGTATATAAAATAATGGGGACAAAATGTGTATTTTGAAACGAAGCGTTTCGTTATCAAGAAATTAGGGTTTACTCCCTTATATTATTTTTTTTTGAAAAGTGACACTATATAAATGGGCAGTTCAAATTCAGTGTGCCATGAAGTATAGATATACATAAGGGAAAGTACGTGGACTATTCCTGATCTCTTGCTTTAACTTGCCAGAGGACATTTTTTTATTAAAATTTACCTACTTATATTGGTGTTGTAGTTGTATTGTTATGTAGATATATTTTCTTCAAGTTATTTATTGTAATTAGTTTTTAATTGATTTTCTTTATTTTATTATTTGAGTTTTTATAATTTAAATGTAAAGAAAAAAAAACATGTAAAAGTTTATATATACACTATACATGCGCATATTCTTCTGCATTGCATAAACAAAGAAAATTGGCTTTACTGTGGTTATTCATTTATGTTTATCTTCTGTTTTTATATTGTCTCTGAACATGAAAATTGTTTTTTTTTAAGTTTTCCATTTCGAAAAAGTACACGTGCAATGTCATTTTTTAATTATTATATTTGTTCTCAACTGTTGATGTTTATATATTTTAATGTAAGAGCCAGTACTTTAAGTAATATTATTTATTTTTGACAGGTGAATTCGTACTTGTACAGTAAACTATAAAGTTGTTGGATATACAAACATTGTACTTACATATATTATATGATGTGAACCTCTTGCCTAAATAAACCCTATCTGCAACGCGAAATAATACCCTGGGGGATTTGCTATTCTTAAAAAATGCACTCCCACAAAATTATCAAACTCTTTGCTGCTGCAAACGGTGCAAGTAAATCTAAATTTGCTTCACAATCTTATATACAGCGGAACCCTCAATCTTGCCATTAACAAATAAAAGCGATTTAGTGTGAGTAATTGCCATAATGCCATATGTATGCCTATATAGATATCGTTTATTTAAAAGAAGGAATTTTTATTTTACTTTTGCTTGTTTGAATCCAAATTCATTTATGAAGACCATATTATTTTGAGCGTTTAAAATGTTCATTTCGTTTTGTTATACCCCGTAAGAAATCCTATAGAAAATCCTTAATTTTTTTAAAAATTGAAATATGGAGTTTAATTTTTGAATATGTTTTTAGTTTAAAAAAAAATACTTAACATGTAACTTGATGTGATATGTTTCGACAAATGTGTCGATTTTTTTTATAATTTATTATTACAAAATATATTCATTTTTCAAAATCATCTTATGTTAAAATTAACATCCTTCGGGTACAGGAAAGAAAATCTCCCAGATTCGAATGTAATTATTTAGGACATAAAGTATATGCATATATACGTACGATCGGTACGCTATACAAAGGAATTCGTGAAGATTTAAAGTAATTGTAATAGAATATTTTTATTCTGGCGCATGGCACCGAAGGTGAAAGCAATATTCTATAGCGAAATATTTGGAAAAGTGTCAAATCCAATAATGAAGAATTTCGAGTGTAAAAGAATTCATAAGTAACCCCCAATAAACCCATTATTGCTGATAATGCTTCAGCGAGCATGAAATTATTCATACAATATTGCAATAATTATGTTAATAGTTTTGTTTCCCTAGTATTTTCTGGAAAAAAATAGGCTCTTGTTTCTATTATGTATAGTTATTTCTTTTCCAAATATTTCCCATTTGTTCTTAGTTTATTACATAATACCTATATAAAAATTAAACTTAAAATGTGATACCTGTAACATAGGTATAGTTGACAGTTCTAGTATTTCGAATATTTCTGATTGTGTCGAGCACAAACTTGACTAGTAAGGTAAAATACATAAATATAGAACGAGAGTTGTCGATGAGCATGCATTTTACATAAGAATAATTCCACAATGCATAAAAATAGGGCTAGTGAATGTTTATAATACCATTCTCAATGTAAATTGTAATTATAAGTTATGTATATCAAGTCATATATCTGAAATACAATTGAAATGTTACTAGAACTAGGCTCACTGTTTTCTGTGCCAAATTTGAATGAATAAAGTGAAAAATGTACAAATGATACAACATTGTTTTAATTTGACATTATTGATAATACACTAACCCGACGTCGAAACAAGATATGGACACTCAAAAATAATGTTCTGAGTAACAGGATAGAAGCACTAAGGTATTGTTTCGACTAATGAAGCCTGTGAAGAATCGAAACTTATAAAACAAGAAGTAATATAAGTATTAACCATATAAACACCATTTTTCTATTAAATTAAGAGATGGAGACCAATTATAATAGGTAGTCAACAAACTTATACTATTGAATCGTACTTAGACGCCGTCCAAGTTAAACTGTGCGCCAGAAAATATGCAAACTAATGCCATATATATAATACTCCTGTATTGCGTGTCAAAATCTTATGGAACTAGTTTTCGCCAAGAAAGTGAAATAGGCGATGCTATATTCCACAGACTACTCCTATACTCTATCTCAGTTAGCATGAAACGGTTCTGCGCCGGTGCAGAGGTTCTTGGATAATGGTTGGTTGATATGGTAATATAGGTAATAGACATGGATATAAAACATTGTAATTTTTTGTATCTGCCAATAACAAAATAGCTACACATTGGCCAATGCGTAGAAGCGACTGGTGCCAATTGAGATAACCGATATGTTCTGTCTCGTTTTGATTTCGGAACCCGCAATATAGGAGTATTATATATATGACGAATGCATGATTTCTTTCTCCCCACACCTTCCTTCGTCAACGAACTTGACAAGTACAGTCCCAAACTGCAAATCATAATGATTAGGTTCACTTGCAGGTTATACTAAATTTTTGTACTATGTACATGTAATAACGACGGTGCTGCTTGAAAGTTCACTTTAACTAAAACGGACTATACCATACATACAGATCTAGAGATGCACCATAGTCATCCATAATAGTCGGTAATATTCGAAAATAACGAGCGGGAACAGCGGTCGGACTTACACTTATGCTGCTGGATACATGCAAACGAGAGATACTTTAGTAAAACTAAAACAAAAAATACCCTTATCACCCTAATCAGTGAAAATCACTGGATACATATGTCGGCAAGTAAGGTGCCATCCTCAGTAGCACCTACAAAGGAAAATAATGTTAAACGTAGTGCCCTGGAAAGTATGCAGTTATGATAATGTTATTCAAGTGGTCATCTATGCACAACATATCTTTGAGGGTATTACGTCTAACATTATTGTTGTCGAAATATGTGTCTTCTTTTCACTCGTTAAGGGTATTTTTTGTTTTAGTTTTACTATTTCACGTCACCGTATCCTGTTAGTTTATATGAGAGGTACTTAAGTTGCGTATTGGCTATTATGTGGAATGTATTGCAATGTTACCATAACAATAATACGAACATATAATTTTAACGAATGAATTAATTTATCAAGTGCCTTATCTAATACTCTACTTATGTGTGTATGGCATGTACCACCCACTTCTGTCTTCCTGCACCCTCGCCACTCGTTGTACTCCTTCCAAATCTTCCTCACTACACTTTTCCAATCACCTTCTTATTTAATTTGTTGCTGCTGTAATCATTCCAAAATTACCCTGCCATCATTACCACGGCAATCTATTATTATGTATTATACCGTAATTGCCATGTCGACTGTTTCCAAGCTATACTAACAGCATACGGTGTTCCTCATCGTCCTCCGGACTCTATGGTGGCAACTTGAGCTCGGTTAATTCCACTACCGCTTCATTCTTCGACCTACGATGTAATATATTAAATTCTTGCAAACCCTTCTATTGTGTGGTGTTGTGTGATGAGTAATATTTTACGCTAATTCACAAGATACGGAAACAATAAAGTATTCTTTGATTTAGTAACATTTTTATACCTATTAAGTGTCGCTGGCTGGACCCTTACTCTCTATAGAACAGACACCGTCTTTACCGATTGAGCCTCAGATATTAATAGAAACTAATATAAAATTCAAATGCCAATCGTATTGGTGGCAGTCCTGTGCGTATTTATTTAACTCTTATGATAAACAATTTTATGGTAGCGACAGCGTCCCTGTCACACGAATCTAATACGATAACAATGAATTTTGGAATTACCGCAAGATGCTGTATAAGATCATGGCAGTATATATTGCAGGTTCACATATTATTGTAATTTTATTTGTTCTTTTCAGTTAATTTAGTAGTTTCCTTTATTACCGGTTGCTTGTTTCTATATTTTCGACATACTTATTATTTCTGTTGATTGTTATTACATTGCGAACATTTTTTCACTGCACAAAGAAAGAATTCTTATAAAATGCCATCTTAGTCAGTCAGTTAGACGAATTACACATTCCTTTCAAACAGCATTTGGAAGAAGCACTTCATATGGGACAGTGCGTCATATTAATAATTTTAAATGTTGTGGTTACTTACATAACGTAAGCAGAGAAGAACTGTGCATAATCGAGACAGACGTAGAGTTTTAAATAAAAATAAATTTAAAAATCAAAGTTTTGAGTTTTGTGGAATCCTTTTAGAATGTTGTAACATAATGAATCTTGACGAAAATATATTATTTAGTGACGAATGCTCTTTCGCCCTACATGGACACCATATTTCTGCTATTATGCGGTATTGACATAAGAAAAATAATGATTTATTTATAGAAATCAAACATACACTAAGTAAAAGCGTGAACTGTTAGCTACTTTTCAACATAATCGCCGCCAATGCTAAGGCGCTTATTCCAGTGAGGCACAACCTTCTGTAAACCCTCTTTGTAAAAGGTACGATCCAAATTTGTAAAATACTGTCGCACTTCCTGTTGAACTTAGTCGTCGTCTTTAAATTTTTTACCCGACAAATAAGCTTTCAACGGCCCAAACGAATGAAAATCAGAACGAGCCTGGTCTGGACTATAGGGCGGATGGACAATAACTTCGTAATTGTGTTTCTGAAGCCAGACATTTGTCTGATTTGATGTGTGCGGTCTTGCATTGTCATGCAACAACCTGATTCCTTTCGTCAACCTTCCTCTTCCTTTCTGCCGAATGGCTTTGTGTAGTATATTGAGAATTTGACAATACACGTCGCTGTTGATTATTGCTTTCCATGGTAAAAACTCTATGAACAAAATGCCTTGCACATCCCAGAACACAGTTATCATTGTCTTTTTTGCAGACTACTGAACTTAATTTTTTCGGTGCTGGTGAACTCGGATGCTTCCACGTCATCGAGTCTTTTTTTGATTCGGGGGTATGGTGGTGCATCCACGTTTCGTCTCCTATAACTATAGACTCTAGAAATCCGTTTCTCTGACAATAGTGCGTTAAAAGCTCCATTTCCGCCACCATTCGTTGCATTTTATGTTGGTCGTCAATAGTTTTGGTACCCATCTCGCGAATACGTTTCGATAGCCTATTTTAGATACGATTGCACTAACAGGGCTTTTAGGAATGCCGGCCAGTAGAGCAACTTCCCGTATTTTCAACCGACGACCTACTCGAATCAGCGTATCGATCTTTAATTGATTCTCATCTGTTTTCGTTGTTGATGGTATTTTTTTCGCACACCTTCCGGATCATAGTTTAGCGCTGTGCGTGCACTTTTGAACTCTTTACACCAAACACTAACTTGTTTTCGACTCATAAAGCCTTCTCCGTAAAGCTTCAGTATTTTTTTTATGAAAATGCTTCAAGTAAGAATCGTTCCTAACAACTTCATATTAATTATTTTTCCATTTCCGTATATTACAAAATACATTTAAATTAAGTCGAGCTTGTTAAATCAAAATTCCTTAATAATTTGAAGGTAAATTCATGCATTATCAACAGTAACCTTTTTTTTTAATCCACGTGTTCACAAATCCAACCTCAACATAGCTATAAGTAAACGAAGAAATAACAATTATACAATACATTATTTTCACTTCTCACATTTTCTCATCACAGATTACCACATGTCTATATTTTATATACTTGTCGCAACGCGTGCAGTCTCCATTGACCGACAGCAGCCGCTAGCAAAGTCATTAAAATGTAGATTCTCCATTGATCAGATCCATCTCTTGCATAAGTTTTTTGGCGAAACGTAATTAATACCATCTATATATGCACCTAATATGTAATCGTGTTACTTAACTTTACGCATTTAAAACTTACAGTTTGAGCCAAAATTAAGAAAGTTTTTTTATAGCAATCAAATAATTGTCAATTAATGCAATGTACTTACTTTATAAATTGATTGATTTTAGAGTTTCATTAAAATTAAAAGGTATTTAGAAAGGAGTATGTATATACGATGGCAATCTCAGCATAAATTGCTCCATGATGAATCATATACAGAGTGAATTCTTGCCAGCTGCGTTTAAGCTCAGTGAAGAGTAAAGGAACTGATAGATGTTTCAGTTTGTTAGAACAGAATACGCATTATTCTGATGTGCGAATGTATGGGCTTACTTCAGTTTTACCTAATACATACATACATTTCTTGTCCGACACATTAGGCTCCTTATGCGCAGCACGAGCGCGTGCACTCGGTATAATGATCTTCAATTAGCATTTGATCATTGTTCGCGTATTTTTTATACACAAAACTTGAACATAAAGCCAGAATAATAGATTGTAAAAACATGCATTACAAACAAAGATATGATTCTTTCGAAGTTCAGTGGCTTCAAGTTCACAAAAGGACTATTCTTCAAACGTCTAGTGAGTACTTGTTTTTATGCGGTATTTCTTGAAAATCCCTGTATTAATATGTTCATTCAAGGCTAAGCGGTTATTAACACATTATGTGTGGAATATTAATAAAAAAGACATTGTAAATGTAAATAAGTAATTAAATAATGAAGAAAATATACATACTTAAATGTCAATAAACATACGATACAAATTCGTTGTATCACAAAGGCTTAATGTGAGACAGGTTAATACCTAACTTCTGTAGTGTAAATCTTAATAAGTGGTGCAGAATTGAGCACAAACTGCAAAGTAAATACATTCCCAAGGTGTCCCAAAAATACTAAATAATTGTTATGGCTTTAAATAGTTAGAAAGATATGTTAAAGATGAAAGTTTTTTGGTTTATTAGAAGCCACACTGTGATACTCGCCTCTCTCTTATATTTCGTTGTTGTGTTAAGCGATTTTTTTAAACAACGAACTTATTGTTTCTATAGTTATAGAAGTTATATATATAGAGTTTGTAATAGGTTTTGTGGGTAATCTTTAGTAATGAAACAGTTCAAAATTTAAACTAAGTCTTCTTAATTAATCTTTCCATATCCCACTTTCAATTAGTCAAATTTTCCTTTTTCTCTTTCATTTAATGTCATTGTAAACATATCGCCAAATAAATAAAAAGCACAATGTTTGAAATACACTGAACGCAATATGGTTGTTATTGAAAGAGCAAATCGGCTGCCGTAGTAATAAGACAAGAATTGATATAATCATAAGATCAAGAACAACATATATTCGTAAGATTAAGAACAAAGTTATGAATTCCGAGAAAGGGCTTATTCCGCATTCTAGTTTGTACGAACTCTTAGAATAAATAGTATAGCAAGTATAAACAAATTTAGAATGAATGTAATACTCTTAATAAGGGTGTTAGTGATTCATCCTTGTATTTGTTTATACCTGATATATTCATAATCGAGAATATATTGTTTGTGTTTCATTGTAAATTTATAAAGAATGCAAGTTTCATAATTGTAAGGTTATTGATTTAGGTAATGGATGTTTATCGGTAATATAATAATTACATGGCTGTATTTGTATATGCTTGGTATTTTCATAATCCCAAATGTATTAACCATTGCTTGTCGTGCATTGTTACAATATTTACTCATTATAATTATTTATTTTCGGTCCCATTAGATAATAGACATATTATTAGTAAGCTGATCGTTGCACGATGTTTAAGGATTAAGTAGTATATTAAGACATAGCTAATGAGCCGGAAATTAATGCTATTACTGGTGTTCTGTGTGGTACATATCTCCCAGAGTGCTACGTCTGACATTATTTTCCTTTGTAGTTTTCTGCTGAGATTGGCAACTTAGTTGCCGAAATACGTATTCAGAGTTCTTTACTCAACAAGGTGGTAAGGGTATTTTTCATTAAAAAAGACAAGAATTAACAACTCTACAACAATAAACTGAGAACCCATTGGTAACATATGAGTTGGGATGATTGGGCAACTGAAAGTACTGAAACCAACGTAAAAGCTTTTACGACCGCAGAACTACAATGCGCAGATGCATGTATGAAAAGGTGTAAGCCACCTGGGATTGATAAAATTCCACCCGAACCAATCAAAATAGTTGCAAAATGCTTGCCAGATTGACTGCTTGCATTTATCAACGTACTATTAAAATCAGAACATTTCCCGAAAAAATGGAAAATATCCAAGGTCATCTAAATGTTAAAAAGCGATGAGTTAAAAAGCCCGCGTTAAAGCCAGAAAAAGATCAATGAAATATTTATCAAAGCAGGTGGCAAAACGAAACTGGTAAGCCGCAATGGACCAGAAGACTAACAAAGGATCTACGAGCTTAGCCTGACTGCGACACGGTGAACTGGAATATTACCAAACACCGGCACTCACAGCACATGATTAGAGGGATTAGATGGAAGTGCGTATATATTGCACAAGTCTGGACACAGCCAAACACACAATTTCTATGGGCAATAGATGGAGCAGCTATAGAGAACTTGTTTACAGGAAGCATGGCCGGCTGACGCTTGATACCGTTGTACAAATGATGATTGAGTCCAAGAAGAACTTCATAATACGACTAAAAAATAATGGGCTGCAATGAAAAAGAGGAACTTGAAAATCAGGAAAGAGCTAGAGCAACTCTAAGATCATGTTAAAATCAAGGTATCTGTGTGTTTGCTGATGTAGATGCTTTGGTGGTTCCAACCACCCCTGAGAGGAGTACGAAGGGGGATTTTTAATGGGTATTCGAAAACAGGAGTTCCACACCACCGAGTATGAGCTCAGTAGTGCATAAAGTATTACTGATCCCCTCACTAATTGTGACGTAGAACGGACTTTTTCTGTTTTTAAAGATGTACTTACGTCTAAGTGGACAAGTTTCACACCAGAAAATTTAGGGAAAAGTCTTATAACAACAGTTAATCCAGCCCCTTTGCACCAATCTCAGCCATAATACATTTATTTGTACACACAGTGATACTGATTTCAGTACAAAAACATTTTTTTACATCTAGTACGTCAGAACTTCTGTTTTAAAGAGATTTAAAATTTACCGCTTAATAGCTGCCTCATTAGGGCCCTGACTTGCCAATATTCGAGTAAAACGCTATGCGGCGATGACGTATCCCATAAATCCCATCGAGCTATGCTTATTACATTATATAATATTCTTGAAACACCCATATGCGATATTCACGCAATTTGAATGTTTGGCATTCTTTAAAAATGTTTGTTTTACCAATATTATTTAACAATTAAAGATAACATTCTTAAGATGAATCATTAAAGAAGAACTTATGACAGGCATTGAAAGTATATTCATACAATAATGTCTTGGAATTTGTTCGGAAATTCACCCACACATTAAACGACTACTTAACTTGTTGTTATTGTTAACTCTAATTATAAAACAGTTCTCTCTGTGTAGAAACATTTCCTTCCCTTTTGCATAGTTTATGGTTACATATGTGTATGTATGACACGTACCTATATACTATGTATACAAATAATACATACAGAATTCAAAGCAACGTATTAAAATAATGGATACATATTTCCCAATCAATTAGCACGTTTCTACAGCTACTTCAAATTCAGCAATATTTCGTCTTGCATGCACAACTTCCTCGGAAGGATATTGCAACATTGGCGACTGACAAATGATTGTATTATTAATCGGATGCTCAGTTAATGATAATTATAATAATAAATAATTATCGTTTCAATTTCACGATTCATAAGAAACCTGTATGCGTCCTCACCAATCTTTTTTAATCCTGTTATGCATCCTATAATTTTTCTTTCAAATACTTTTAGTTGTTTCTCTTCTTTCAACGTCAAACTTGTTGTTTCTGCCGCGTATGTTACGATAGGTCTAATCTTTGTTTTATAGATTTTTCTTACTGTAAAATGCCTTATTCCCGAATTGTATTCTTCTCTTAATATCTAATCTTTCGTTGGTTCTGATTATTAGTGTTCCTAGATATATTAAAGAGTCTACCTCTCGTAATTCATGATTTTCTGTTTGTAAAGTATGTAAAGGTTTTTTCTCTATTCCTGTTGCAATGCATATATTTTGTTTTATTTTCGTTGATCTCCAGTCTTCTTTCTTTGGTTTTAACTTCTATTGTCTGAAATGCTGATTTTAGATCATCTTTTCTCCATACAATTATTGCTAAGTCATCTGCATATGCAATTATTTGAATCGATTGGATGATCAGTGACTTACCCAAATATATAGCTGCATATAAGCAATTAAATTAAAAATGTTGAAATGAAATGATAAGTAAGAACCTATTAAATTAATCTACTCAACAGTCTTGCGTATATAATATAATTTAATGATTCAAAAGGATTTTATTACGTTACCTTTCTCATTGCGAACAATACCACAACATCGTGATTAGGAAATACAAATGCGGTCTACAGACACAGACAAAGATATTCGATACAGAGATTAGTAACTAAAACGCTGTCAAAGCTATTAAAATTTGCATTAGTGGATTTCAATTTTTTATTGCCATGTTTGATGGCTACAAAAGTCAAACTCGGGGAAACGCTAGCAAAAAACTCATTTATTATTTATTATTTACACGATCACAATAAGAATGTATAGTTAATGTAGGAATCACCTAGTTAGGAATTTGTGTAGGAGCAAATGGGTCATAAACCTTACCATTTTAAGCTCTACTGTCTGAGGTCATCTCACCTAAAACATGCACCGACAGGATCAAATGAAACCTTTACATGTTTGACAAAAATTGGTAATACAAAAAAAGGATAATAAAAAGTTTTTAAAATATGCGAGAAATTTTGTTAAGATGATAGATATTACTCTCCCAAATTATTATTCCTTGTTACAGCAACTTCCAACTAACATCAAATAGACGATGTAGAAGACTTTAAGCAGAATCAAACCTAGGTTTGATCAAACAAAACCAATTTGATTAGGTAAGCAACCGATTTGGAGAGTCTAAGAGACTAATACACCAAAACGCACACTAAGAGTCAATAAAGATTTCAGATGATATAGCAAATCTAGGGGGAGAGGGGAAGTGAAAGGAGGCGTAGTGTGGCCCAAAGGATGGATGGGTATTTTGAGCGACAGGTTAGTAGGTCGGGTTGTTACCAAACCACCTAAAAGGCGCTGTTTACCTAAACTTTCTGCGGGACACACTGGGTTATTCTCGTCCTCTTTTAGACGACATTCCTTTGAACTAAAGGTAACAAATGTGGTTCCAACACAATTCGATTGCCATTAGAGCGCATTTACATTGAACGCTCGGACGAACTTGGGTAGGAAGGGACGGATCTGTATCATTGCACGTGCAAGATCGTTCTATTAAAACCCCCTTGAGTTCGTTCTTTGGGGATATTTGAAAACTTTAGTTTACGCTACCCCTTTAAATGACCCCGAGGGGTTGCAGCAACAAGTAAATCAAGATGTCCCAGCTGCCGTGAAATATAGGGAGGGTGCTTTGAACATTTCACGGATTTTTGCCTTTGTTGTTCAACTAGAAATCAAATGGAACTCTCAGCTGTAAACAAAAACTCAATAGTGAGGTCAATAGAATTGGGCGAGTTCTTGCACCACGACGGCCGCATGAAATTTCCGATCTGCTACTTGCAGTATGGCGGAAATACTGTGCTTTATATCAACATTTCGCCCAGACTGGAATAGAGAAATTCTTTCTGCTCAATCTTGCTAAATTTCAGGATGGCGAATCAGCAAATCTTACAATCTTCCACTGATTTTTCAGTTAATAAGACCTTATTGTCACTTAAACTGGCGAAACACCAGCAGCAAACTCTATTGACGTTTAAAATAACACTACAAATCTTTGGTTATAAATGGCTCATAAACTACTAGCAAGTAAAGCCTTTTCCCCTAGATTATTTTGATGTGTGTATTTATGCGGTATGGAGTTTTTTTCGTTATATTCGCAAAAACATAGCTCTCTTAAAAGACGAAAGTCAAATTTTTATTTCGCATTGGTATTGAAATTGTCCTATTCAAGAATATTATACTTTAACCTTCGGTTATTATAAGATTTATAAGCATAATACATGTGCATTATAGTATAACATATGATAAATGGTCCAATCAATTTATTTCTGCTCACATCAATTCAATTGGATTAAGTTCACAATGATAAGGTTGCAATCTTAGAACAATTTTATTGTTATGTTTTACCATTTCATCAATCATATTGTACTGTTCTTTAATAATTTTGATTAAATTAATTCAGATCGAACCATATCGTCCCTGAATTCAATCTGCTTAACTTGCAGCCATTCCTGCATATTTTTTTCGTAGATGATGTTGGAATTTTCTCCAGTTTACGACTATGATATGATGCATTGTCCATAACTATAACAACATTGCCAGGTAATTTACGTAACAAATTTTCAAACCATTTTTCAAAAACTGCGACATTCATTCCCTCATGGTAGTCTCCAGTTTTCTTACCTTCGAAAAGCAACAATCCTCCGTCGCCAAAGCGATGTTCAGATCGAACATGCAAAACAATAAGCCTCTTCTCCTTTCCAGACGGGTTTCTTAATCCTGTAGATACCCTTTCAATGAATGCCTGACGTTAATTTTCTACACTATTGTCTATCCAGATTTTTGCTTTTGTATGACCTTCATTCACCCACGTTTCATCCACATAATAAATTAGTAGACCTTCCCTTCTAAACTCCTTAATTGAGGTTAAATATTTTCGTCTGCATCTAATGATATCGTCTCATTCTAAAGAATTTGTGATAAATCAGGACGTTTCTTGAATTCAATCAAAATTTTGTTCAAAGTTGGTAATTCGTTCTTGTAGAAGAAAGCATGCATAATTTGCCTCACTGTTTGCCGCCGACTGCTTAACTGCTTCGTCATATGTGACAACTATACCAGATCGTCTTCCACTGTGTTTTGATAGAGTAACTGCGCCAGTTTCATCATACTTCTTTACGGTTTGGTATACTGTTGATTTTGCAACTCTTAGGGTCGGTTTTACAACGACAATATAAACACTGGAATAACTATTCCATGGAATAACTATTCTATGAAATAACTTATACTAACTTCTACAACTAACCGAACGGATAAGGTTATACTAGGTTTGTCCTGTGTTTGTAAAACCGGCCCTTAAAAGCAATATTCAAACTGTCAAAATTTACCCATGGTGTTGCTAATTTTAGAAGTGATAGTTTTTCTAAGATTTATTTTATTACTTCGCAGCTGTTTGTACATATTTAGAATACACTGCTTTTCAGCTACCGATAAATGTCCGAAATCTAAACGTTTGCGTTGTTCTGGAGGTGAATATGATAGTGAACTTCTCGGTTCAGTATTCGTATTAAGAACGGGAACGTATGTACATATATGCCAGCTCAGCATGCACTTATGCATTACTGTATATTATATGTTTTATTCTTAGGGCCAGTTTTACAAACACAGGATAAACCTAGTATAACTTTATTCGTACAATATGCTTGGGTAGTTGTATAAGTTGGTGTAAGTTATTCCATCGAATAGTTATTCTGGTGTGTATACTCTCATTGTAAAACTGGCCCTTGTTTACGTTTAACAAAGCAATAGAACAAGGAAAACACAAGAGCAAAGATGAAAATTGTCAACCGTTTGACATCCAAATGTCAAATTTATCGTAATATTTCGCATTTCGTCTGTGGTCATTTCGCCTATCTGCGAAAGAGCTAATTGCAGATACAGGTTTTAGCGCCGAGAATTTAAAACGCTCCTCCTACTTTAAAAGCAGACTATTGTACTAAATGAAAAATATAAATAATTTGCTATATGAGGGCTGATTACATTAATGACATATTCCTAATCAGATTTTCTAATGATATCCTTCATTAAAATAGAAACAACATTTATAATTACTCATAATTTATACATCCACGGTGTATTACTCTAAAAATGACACAATTTAGCCTTGCTAGTAAATTACTGTGTAACATGGTGCTTGGATATGTGTATACACCCATTAATATATGCCACCTATAACTTTACTTTCTTTTTACGTTCTGTTCTAACGACTATTCATAACGCTTGGTAGTCAGTCGGTCGGTCATTTATTTGTGGAGTGTAACAGATTTCGTTTCGCAACCCACATCCGGACGTTTATTTTGATAATACCAGCTCCGGAGGGAGATCGGCAAAGTTTAGCGTCAGCGTTCGTCCCGGAATCTTTATTCGCGCTCGAACTGTGTAAGGTGACGGACGTATATAAATGTGTGAACTTTTGATCAGACGCGTTCAAATTACTTTTACCTTCATTCGCCGATAAATCGCCGTTGTTTAAAAGAAAATAAAAACGCTACCGACAAAGTGTTCAATTTAATAATTTCAAGGTAAATGAAATGCGATAGCCAGAACTATGACACTGGAAATTTAGTTAGTCTTTCTTATGTTTGCTCTTGTGATTGTTACGCACGCACCGTCTGTAGTGAGTAACCTCGCAATTGATTTGTGCTCATTCAATAAGTACTTATTACGTTTGGTTATGAGTACATGAAACAAATGTTTTGTTCTTCGTTTCTACAGAATCGTCTTTTTGAATGTGTCACGTTCTACATGTTAAATCGTTTGAGTTGTTCGTGATCTTCCATAGATCACGACTTTAAACCTCATCCAGATTGTAAGTAGGGCGTATGGTTGCAATTCACAACGTTAAATAAAATAGAACATTGTTTGAAAGTGAAACAGCTCTTTATTGGACTTGCTTCGAACGAATTTTAGACATTTTATTTAAATTTACGTAGAACATAACTTCCAAATTTTTTTAATTTTTAATTCTAAAATCTTCGCCTTGCAATATGGTTTTCTTCCGTTCAAATGAAACCATCATATTCCACTGATCATAACTAAATTATAAAATGACCTTTTTCGTTATAATAATGTCACAATTGACTTAATTCTTCTTAGTTTGGCATGTTCTAATTAGAGAATTAAAACATTTTTCAAACTATTTGTCGTAACCATCGTCAACATCTTTCAAAGATGACATTGACAATAAATTATGTGACAGTGAAAATAGCGATTATTATAAATTGCAAACGCATATTTCGTATTGAAAAATTTGTAATGGCTTATCACATTTTTTTAATAAATAACGTTCCAACATTCAAGATGACTTAAACCATGTAGATATACTTTACTCAACTATCTTTTGAAAATATGAAGCGTTAACATAAAAAATCGTTTTCTTCTAGGTTATAAATTTCAAAAGTTGTACTTTTTTGTGAGATGCTTCAAACATGGACATTAATAGGAGCTGTGGTAATTTGTATCTGTAAGAGTGTAGTATCCTTAGATAATGGACTGGCTCGAACACCTCCGATGGGATGGCTTGCTTGGGAAAGATTTAGGTGTAACACAGATTGTAAAAATGATCCCGATAATTGTATTAGGTATGAGCGTTACTTCATCTTCCATCACACAAATAAGATAGCACCTTTGATAATTTCAGTGATCGACTGTTTCGTACGATGACGGACCTTCTAGTATCAGAAGGATACGCAGCATTAGGCTATGAATATATTAACGTGGACGATTGTTGGTTAGAAAAGGATAGAAGTCCTTTCGGCCAATTGGTAGCGGATAGGCAGAGATTCCCACGTGGAATGAAATCCTTGTCGGACTATGTGAGTAAAAGTTTACTATGATAAGAATATGTTACTAAATACTAGTCTAGATTTTAATTTATAGAAACCGCTAGTTAATTTCAAGGTTATTCTTTTATCCTATTGTAGCAACATGTGCGCATCCTAATTCATATATCAATTTACGCATACATTTACTAATTAAAAGAAAATAGGAGTATGTTCACTTCGAATAAATAACCTTTGACTTTTGATAAGTATTAGTACACAAAATACAGAACATATAGTTTAAAATCGATGCAATTACAATGAACTTATTGTTAATTGATTTATAAATCAAAAGAATATCGCATTATCAACTTACCTATTGTCTATAAATAAAATAAAATTAATATAAACTTAATTAGTCTTAAAATACACCAACTTCATTACAATCCTTTTTTTTCTGAACATAGTGCTCATTGCTTCCAGTATAAAGAAATCGTTAATCTATATTCTATAATTTTCGTGTATTTCCCAACTTAAATGATATCTAGGTACATTCCAAAGGGTTGAAATTCGGAATATATCAAGATTTTGGTAACTACACCTGCGCCGGATACCCGGGCATCCTGGGCTACTTGCAGACGGACGCGGACACTTTCGCCTCGTGGAATGTGGATTTCGTCAAATTGGACGGTTGCTATTCCCACCCGCTCGAAATGGACAACGGATATCCGGAATTCGGTTATTACCTTAATCTAACAGGAAGACCTATGATGTACTCGTGTAGTTGGCCGGTCTATCAAATCTACGCCGGTATGCAGCCAAATTATACGGCCATAGTGCATCATTGCAACATGTGGAGGAATTTCGACGATATCCAAGATTCCTGGGCCAGTATCGAATCCATAATCGATTATTACGGCAACAACCAAGATTACATTGTGCCTAATGCGGGTCCGGGTCATTGGAACGATCCTGATATGGTAAGTGTCCTCGAGTTTTTTTTTATGTTTTTCACTTTACACGTTTGCTCAAAAAATTTCGACCGGCTCTAAAAATAAGCCGAGCATTCCAGTTTCATATCGTTGGGGTTGTCGAATTATTAATGCAATAAACAAAATACAGTCTGTTCTTTATAACATTGGACAAGTATGTTCTAATAATAATAATTGTAAAGGCCATATGTATAGGTGTGCCCCAAAATGCTTTCTTAAAAAGTTGTAAGCGTTTTAATCGTTTGGTATTTAAAGTTCCGCCATTAAAATATTTTTTCGCGAAACCACTTTTTTAAAGCTTGCGAACCCCTATGCACCATATGATACTTCTTCCAATAAAGCAGGCAATTCCTCTTCCACAGAAGCAGAAATAGAGTTTAACATTGAAGACAAAAAAGGGCACCAATTATCTATCTAACCTATCATTCCTGATCGAACGTTTAGAGAAAACTGTTGCTGATGTTGTGTTGGCTTAATTACATGTGGATTGCCTTCTGACTATTGATGAATGTTGTGGGAATTAATTATGGAATCTCTGGTGAATTTTGCTTTTGGCTGTAAGCAGCACTATTTTATGAAAGTTTGATGTTGTGCAAAAACCTTCTACTAATTGTACATGGTATCGCTTAAGTGGTTCTTCAAGAATAACTTTGTGAGATATTTCTTCTGCTACTATACCTAGAACTTGTTTCTCCAAATCAAGTGTTCTTACTGGAGAGCCCCTTACTTGCAACTTCTTAGGTTATAAGCAACCAGTTTCCCTTGTCCTCAGATGAATTTCTGCAAATGTACCCTTTGCGGGATATTGACGATTAGGAAATATTGCTCTGTAGAGTCGTTGGGCTTCACGTGTGTTTCCGTTTGCTCTTCCATGCATAAAATGGATATCAGCTAATACTGCGTGAGTGTACATATTCAACCGTACGTAATTTTAAAGATATCTAAAGATGCGCACTGTCAAACAATTTCTTGCATACTACAGATATATGACGTATCATCTTTTTCAGATTAAATGCGAATCGGAGCTCCACAAATCTTCGATCGTAACCAAAAACATACGTACTACATCGATAATATATTTATTGATATTTTCATAACATTCAACAGAATCTATAGAATTATATTTTGCAAGTACGTCTAGTTTCGTTTGCATAAACAATCGAAGATTTTATAGCCTGAATTCGCATTTAATTTGAAAAAGATGGTACACTTATAACTAGTGCCAACATTTGATTTGTTACTCATTTAAACATTTGTATTAGTTAAAGTAATATTCAAAATCTTTAAAGGTTTACTTTTTAAGAAAGCACAGGAAATCTTTAAAAAATACCAGAAAGATATTTCAACCAATTAAGAGGTATTTATTTATGTAGCACAAGCTACGATTCCTCAAACATTATTCTTCCAATTCATTAATTCAGTGTTTTAATGTGACATCGGACATTGGTGATTAGACTATGTACGTTAACAGCAATATTAAAGTCACTTTCCATATAACCGTAACCACTTTCCGTCTTCAATCTATTACGCACTCATAACGGCTGGCTTCCTTCCAATATAAAACCTCTTCTTTGCACGCAAACGATTCATGTAGCGAATTGATCCAGCTATTTAGTAGTAAATATTATCCCCAAATTAGAAATGGTCCATTGTCGTGCATTTATGATATTAAAATTTCTGGCGTAGCAAACGAAAAAAAGATAGTAACTCATCGAATTACGAAGTTAATAAATGCGTATACTCGTTTCATGTTCTTCCACCCAAGTTCCGTGTATACCGCAAGCGCAATATTTTAATGTTAGTATAAAGATCATATCATATGTAGAAAACTTGATATACGCACTGATGCCGATTTTCGAATGTTTGTGCGGGTATATGGTGAGAGATGTGTAACATGTGTTTCAGATTCGCATTATTTCGCAATGGCTTAACTAAGTGCGCATCGCTAGTTTCTCCGCTTACACTGTTAGTGCTGCTCATCATATATGCTTATATTCCCGCAACGCAAATATAAATTAAAATATAATCTCACGATAGAGTACATACATAATTTGAGTGTAAAGAGTTTTGTTCTGCATCTCCGAAAAAATAGTACACAATACACTAGTTTTTGAATATAGCTCATAGAGAATTTCGCAGACGAGCAGTACACTCCAACGGCACAGTAAGCCTATTAACATATAGAACCCTATGTGAATACTATTCCTATCCGCATCTTTACGATCCGTATCCGATTGGTATACGGATACAGATCCGCAATCCGCAGATATATCCGCCTCGGATTGGCATTTTATATTTTTTATACACAATATTATATAAAAGAGGTAATACATTTACATATATATATATTATTTTTTGAATGAAGAGGCAAATACTTACAAGCAAATATTTTCCCCTGTCTATACTTTTGGTTTATTTTACTATAAAATAATTAACATGTTTTTGAGAACTGCTGATAGTAAATACATATTCTTCCAGTACTTTATTAGGGTTAGGCAGAGGAAAGACTAAAGAACCCGATTTTAACTATAAGCATTTATAGTTTCTACAAACTAAGAGAGATAGCAGTACCATATATATTGCTACCACCTTATAAATTGATATTAATCCAACATACTTTACTCATTTATACACGAACACCTAAAATATGGAAGCAAATATATCTATATTAGAACATGCACTTACATGCATATATAAATGGAAAAAAAGTGGACACAAAATAGATGTAGCAGATTTTTGCGTAGGCCGTATGTATGTGGAAAAAGTAGTATAAGCAATATAAGACTGTATTTTTTTCATCATTTTATACAGGATAATGTATTCCTCCTTTCTTGCACTTATAATACATGCGGATAAAACATGTTGTTATTATAGCTACTTCTGTACTTCGTTTCGTAGTTAGTTCCACAATTTGACTTTCTCCAAAAATGCATAAGACAATGCAGTACATAGTACATATACAGAAAGCCGCTGACATGAACTTGTGAGTAATAGTAATGAATTACCCGGTTTTTTCAAAACAAACAATTATCATACTTTCATTTCATGTCTTCAATTGATTTTTTTAATACTAGAATATGATATCGCTAGTTTAGAGTTATAAATTAGCTCTAAACCAGCGATATCAAAAAATTTGTTAAAGCTTATTTAACTAGTAACAATAGTCGAAATAACATGATTAAAAACGACTAATGTAAATGCGGATACGGATATACCGAAATGCCGCGCACTATCCGATATCCGATCCGTATCCGCACGCTTAATAATAAAAATTATCCGCATCCTGAAAATTAACCGCGGGTATACAGAGTTCTAACTATACGACCGAGTCATAGTACATATATATCGGTAACGATAGACAATTGGCAATTTCGCAATGTGTCTAATTAAAAATTTGCGCTTACGGTATATTCTCATCCATATCGATCTGCAGCATCAACCGCTGGGATGGGTCAATAATTCCTATCGTCGATGGCATAAATATGATTTTAAATACTTCTTGTGCGGTAATAATGTTTCTGACAGTCAAGGACTTTATTAAAACGAGATTTATATTAGGTAACTAACATGACTAGGAATTTTGCCACGTGAAATAAAATGTACACATGATGAAATCTTATATGGCCAAGCCTCTATGTTTTAAATTATATTGCGGATATTGCGGAGAATAACTTAGCAACTCTCTCGAATAACTTTTCTTTTCACTCCTTATTCATTAATTTAAGCCAAAAGAACCGGCACACATACACAAAAAGCAAACGATTTTTCACATTTTCACTTATTAAAACACCGGAAATCTACAATCTACATATTTTGATGCAACAGTGTTAAGCGCTCACAAATTATTGATGATCGCCTCTTGTGCTTTCTTTTTAATAAGGATTACTTGCACAGAGGAGGCAACCATGCATATATTAATAAAATTTATACGTCCATAAAAAGATAGGTATACTTTTTTCACTTATGCACCTAACGATCCATTAAAAATTATGGAATTTGACAATTAATATTTACTTCTCGGTTCAATGAAGAAAAAACTGTTTTTAATTTCTTATTTTCTATGATTATTTGAGCAGATACTGCAAAAACAAAAACACATTGTCAGAGCTTCTTTTATCATACCTAGTTTTCAATAGTCTTAGTTTTTTATACAGGCTGTTTACGGTCTTGTGATTTTATTTTCATCTTAAAATAAGGTCATTAACGTAATTTTTTTTTAACAAAGTTGGATAATAACAGAGATATTAATGTAAAAAAATGTAGTTTGAATTTTTAAAATTTTTAAGTGGTGATTAACCACCATAAAAAAAGGTTTTTGACACTAAACCGATTGATCAACAACTTGTGCAAAGTAAACTATAGGTTTACAGTGATTTTTTGTACTAAATAAGCTGATGTCTGTAACTTTTCCCATCTGTCAAGCTGTTTCATTAGTTGTCACTGCATTGCTGGTTTGACATAATTTTTTCCGAATAAATCCTAATAAGGAAAGTAAAAATGGTCCATCGCACCAACAGTGAATACGTTGATCTATGGTGAAGTACGCCGGAATTCTGCTGCTGGAAGTCGATTGTGCGTTGAGCGACTTCCTAACAGGCAAACAGCTATTCCAAAAAAATTCACCGTGAACGAGAAACTGGTGTACACCAACGAATTTTGGATGCCGAAGAAGAACTCTTAAATCTTGTCGAAGAAGATCCTTCTAGTAGTACTCGAAAAATATCTCGCCAAGTAAATGTATCAACTCGAAATTGTCTGGCGAACACTGCGCGAGAATCAATTGTATTCTTTCTATGTACAAAAAGTACAAACTTTACAAGTTGAAGATCATCCTTTACGTTTACAGTCTTGCCGATGGTTTCTACAAAAACATGTAGAAATTCCAAACTTTCGTTCCATTGTATTGGCGACTGGTGAAGCAACGTTTACACGTAACGGCATAAATAACTGTAGTAATACTCATATTTGGGCTGTGGAAAATCCACATGCTGTTCGTCGTAATCATTTCCAGCATAGATTTTCGATAAACGTTCGGGCCGGACTGGTTAACCGACAACTTATTGGCCCATTTCCGTTTCCAAATCGAATGTATGGATATGATTATCTCTTGTTTTTGTAAAATGCTTTTATGGAACTATTGAAAGAAGTTCCTTTGAATGTACGTCGACAAATGTGGTTACTTCACGATGGCGCACCGCCGCCTTTTTAATCGTTTAGTTCGTCAACATTTAAATAACATTTTAAATAAGTGGATTGGTCGAGATGGTCCTATTCCATGGGCTCCTCGGTCTCCCGACCTTAACCCCCTAGATTTCTGCTTATGGGGCGTTATGATGTACACCAACGACATAATTGATTTATATGATCTTCATAATCGCGTTGAGGCAACTACGGCGACAAGACCAAGGCCTAGTAAATAATCCCAATTCATGGATACGTCGACCAAGACATTGCGTTCGACAACACGGCGATAACTTTGAACAACTAGTGTGAAGTGAATTCCATGACAAACATAAAAAAATTAAATTAATATGCTTAATCCCCACTTAAAAATAAAAAAAAAAAAATAGAAACTACAATTTTTTTAAACATTAATATCTCTCTTATTATGCAGCTTTGTTACGTTAATGACCTTATTTTAATCACCCCTTGAAAATAAAATCACAAGACCGCAAACAGTCTGTATAATGTTTTGTTAGAAAGTAACCACCCTCATGGCATATTTTAAATATGGCGAAAAAAATTATATGACGAAAGACTACTTTGTAATTCGAATTCAACAATTTATAAATTTAAATCTTGAAGTTATTTTTTCTTTTGTTTTGGCTTGGGTTATTTGTAGGTACTCCTCGCAAGTTTAACTCTGCAAAAAAGATTCATTATTTACGACAAGTTTCGTCATTTTGCACAAATTACGAACTTTGTAAGTAAATAATTGGACACATTGTCTAATCCTAGATACATGTATTATGTATTTAAGTTGTGTGATTTTCTGAAAACTTTCCTTCACTTGTTTCTTTGGTATAGTTAAAAATAGGTTCTTGCGCTTGGCAAAAATAGATACAAAAACATGATAGCAAAAAAGATGAAAAATTACCGAATATTTTTTTTTCTTTAATAATTGTAAAAGCATACTTGATTTAATCAAACACCACTGCAATATTACTACAATCATTGATTAGATAATGCGCACAATCATAAGTGTATTGATATAGCCGGCACCGTGTTGCGATTGTATCAGTATACAACGGCATCCTTGTATAAAAATCCCTTCACTCTGTAAGTTTTTATCTGGTTTTAATACCCAACGTAACGTAAATATACATTTTGATTACAGTAAATTGTCATTCATTTTGTTATCAATTATGAGTAATGTCTCATGCTCGCTTGGGTTTAGTCTGGGTTTAGTAGATCTGCGGAAAGAAATGTGGTTTTACTGTACTTTCAAAATGTACAGGATACAAGAAAAGATAGAAACCCTTTAAATTACAATTAGTTGGTAATAGTTGTCAAAATATGAGCGAATTATTCAATGTTGTACATACAAATATTCCAACTACTAAACATAAAAATACCCTTACCACCAGATACGTATTTCGGCAACTAAGTTGCCTTCCTCAGCAGAATCTACGAAGAAAAATAAGTATTTTCAAGTGGTGTTCTGTGTGGTGTATATCCCCCGGAGTGCCACGTCTAACATTATTTGCAAGCCAAACTTCATGGAGTGTGGCGCTCCACCATTATAATGTGGATTGGCATGATTACGGTTTACAATTATTTATAGAAAATTTATGGTGAAACTTGAAATTTCCCGGTAACAAATACAATAAGTTGATATCTACAGAATTGTTCAAATGCGCATTAAGAACAAAGCATTCAGAACTTGTAAAACCTAATAAAAAGAGAATTGTATCTTTAGACTAAATAAATAAAATAGTAAATCCTTGCAAATTTTAATGTAAGAAATAAGCAAACAATAAATTATTTGAGTGCTCAGCTAGCGCTAACATGCCGCCCGCCTTGAATGTATTGCTTTCAAAAACAAGAAAACACAACATGTAAATAAAATAGTTGATGGTGTAAAATTTGAAGCATTATTAGAATATATGTCCAAAGGTTTGCCGCGACTAGCGATAAAACGTCATAACGCTGCTAAAAAGGAATTTGTGGTAAGATCAATAACAAGTGACTGCATGATTAATTTTACCTTTAGTATCATAGGACCTAAGAGGAGCAAAGATGGTTTGTTGCGTAGCATGTGTTTGTTTCCCGACCGGAGAAACTTCAAATTGAAGTGAATCCAAGGTCTTTCTTATGATACCATTGAACTGAAAATGGTCTATACTAACTAACTTAATATATTTATAATGTCAATTTGTAATATAGTTAATTGTTGAATTGTGTCAACGCCCGTTTATAAATCGTCAACATAAAACTCATTTTTTGTGGCCCCAACTGAAAATTGTAAACTACATTTGATAGGCAATTGTCGCATACATCTAATGGAATGTTTTTCACATTCCTTTTCTTTTGTAGATGTTGTTTATCATTACGGTCTTCCAATAATGGAGCAATTAGTTTTCTAGATTGGTACTCAAATGACAATGAGAAAACTATTGTTTGATTGTAAGGTATTGCAATCTAATGGCCCTGATAGTATCCAACCTAGTTGTATTTTTTTGGAAGAAAGGACCATATCCGCGATGCTCAGATATCGCGAACAATCTCTTTATAAAATATTTCCATCGATGTAAGATATGTTCAACTTTCATAATTAGGTGAAAGAATTCACTTTTATCTTCCAGCTCTTTTTCTTAATCCTTGTCTAGCAAGATTAGCAATTTATAACTTTCATTTTCCTTGATCTAGACAGACCTGTTCTTTTTTTATTGTGCGCCAATAACATTTATGTTTCACCGACTTTTACGAACGGTCGAGACCAATACATAACAGCATTGTTAAATATGGAAATTGAAAGTGATGTTCGAAATGAATAATTTATTACATTACGTTCCGACAACCTTGGTGACTACATGAAATCACGAGAAAAAATTATTTGGGTTATATCATGCAGGTATTGTCTTATTTTGTTTTTTTAAGGTACTGCTTATGCTTATGCATTAGATTGTGTGTATGTATACGGGATACACTCGCTCGTGCTACGTATAGGGAGTCTAATGTGTCCGACATATATTTCTGCGATGTATCTATGTATTAGAAAAAATGAAGCAAGCCATACATTCGCCAGCATCCGCACAGCAGAGTGATGCGTATCCTGTTCTAACAAACTGAAACATCTAGCCGTTTCTTTTACTTTTTATTGAGCTTATTCGTAGCTCAGAAGAATCAGAAGAATTCACTCTGTACAGATCTCACTCGAAATTAGGGGTAATGAGGGCAAAATTGTTAACGTAATTTCTCGTTAACTAGGATATTGGGTGAAGATTGGGTTCAGTTGCACTTTGCCATTGCTTCTTTTGTATCTAAAAGCAGCTGCGATAGCTGCTGCTTATTTTCATAACGTAGCAACTTTCTTCTCGTAAAATTTAAATTATCATATTGTCACGGAATGATTGCGGTATCGTTGCGACATCTAGCGGAAAATATATAAAGCTGCTTTGGACTTAGTTTAAATTGTAAAGGCGCGCTCTGATTGGCTCCTAGAACTTGAAAACTATTCGCGCACTCTGATTGGCGCCTTCTGTTTACAGGATTAAAATTATTTCTGTTTGAATAAGTTCTATTTCGCTCCAGAATGTCGGAAAAATAGAATTTTCGCGAACGGAATTTGATTTATAACGTGAATAAGTTAGTTTAGTTTTAGATTATCTACGTTCGATTTGAAGTCTTATAGAATGATGTGTGCAGTTAATCGTTAAAGTTATTGAATTATTGTAAGAATTGTTATGTGTCTAATTTTAACTTAAGTGCTTAATTGATAAACTGAATTAACGTAATTAGAAAGTGAGTGCTATTTAAATTTTATCGAACCCAAGTTCATCCCCGAAAGTTAAATTCTGGACAATATTAGCATGAAACAGTATTATTTAGGCAATACACCGTGAATTGAAAAATCTTACCATGGAAATCATTATAGTTATATCTACTCTGTTTAAAGTAGTAGAAGAAAAGTTGATTTATTCAAATAATTTTTTAAAGAATCTCCAACTAACACTCCGTAGCGGTTCTCAAACTGTGGGGAGCTTTATGGGGGGCACCAAATAAAAAAACAACTATTCTGAAAAAAATATGGTTTCGTGGTAATCCACATTGAACAGATTGATGGGACATGTATTTTACGAAAGTACATAATGATTTGACTATAATTGCGTTCTCATACAAGGTACCTTTTTCTAAATATATTTAATTGCAAAATAAAGTTCTTTTCTAATTTCTTTTTTATATAAGTACATGATAACCGTAAAATTATATGTCTAAAGCTGTTTCGTTACACGAAAGCCCTTTTAAATTGTTACTTAATCACTGAAGAAATCTTGGACATTGAATTCATAAAGTTGACTGATGTACCGGCATTGATGAATATACTATTACGCTACTAAAGTCATTAACCTCAATCCACAACTTTATTCCTATGTCCACTGCTTTAGCATTCATAAACAAAACTACTTGTACGTGTTGTTCTTAATGTTGTTATATACATTTATTGCCTGTGTAAAATGGATCTCGTTTCTGAAAAGTATTACCAAAAAGTATATTACTCTAAGTAATGTCTAGGATTATTTTATGTAGGTGGCTTTTGTAGGAAGAACTTGCATGTTCGAAAAATTAATTCAAGTGTAAAATAATTAGAAATGGTGATTACCATTTCAATGAGTGAAAGACTCTAGATATACTGCTTGGTAGTATAGTAGCATATCTTTTACAGCATCTTGCGGTGATTCATTGTTATCGCACTAGGTTCGTGTGCCAGGGACGCTGTCGCTACCATCAAATTGCTTATCATCAGGGTTAATTAAATACGCACAGGACTGCCACCTATACGATTGTTACTTGAATTTAATATCGGAGTTTCCATTAATATTCGAGGCTCAATCGGTAAAGGCGGTCTCTGTTTTGTAGAGAGTAAGCGTAATACGAGGGATGCCTTTTATATTTCGGGAATAGGCGTTCCAGGTGCTGCCACCTGACAACGAGGCCTGTATCGTAAATTTCGGCCTTTTCGACAGTTTACTTAATCAGAACATTTTTACGTATAAGCGATATTTGTATTACTTACAGTGGCTTAAAAAAATCATCTTGGCCAAAAAATGGAACTAACTTTCGTGTCATTATTCTGTACAATTTTCGACGTGTATTATCTCAACAACAGTGCATCGCTGAACTTAATTCGATATTTGACGATGTGGCACCATCAAAAACTAGTGTATACCGGTGGTGCGCCGATTTCAATCGTGGCCGTGCTTCACTCACTGACGAATTTCTTGAAGGTCGTCCACAATCAGTTGTTGTTCCGAAAGACATTGTGCGTGAACTGATACTGCAAGATCGGCATATGACGCATCGTGAGATGGAGGTATCCTTGGGTATTAGTGGGACCGGCATACATTCAATATGCGCGATGCGAGCTCTCACACATCAGCTCAAACAAGAGAGTTTTTGGCAACTGAAAGACTTGAATTGATGGGTCATCCGCCGCACAGTCCTAATTTGGCACCCAATGACTTCTTTTTGTTTCCGCACATCAAACAAAAATTACGTGGTATTTGTACTCATTGTCTGTGAAAGTAACATTTCCAAATTATATTTTCACTACATCTACATACAGGTTTTGCTATATTATAGAAGGTTAAAATTTCTTTATTAAGTCAAATTATAATTAAATTAGCAAGTGTCAAATAATAGTCAGAAGTTGGCCGGCTTGTGTCAACTTGACATAAAATAGAACTCAATTTCAAATTACTTAAAGATTCATTAAGAAATTACAATTTCGTAACATTGCAATAGATATAAACCGTAAGCCCGAAATTATTGTTATTCCAGTGGTGGTCTGGTGAAGAGCATACCTTCCAAGGTTTGATCTTAAATCAGAGGTACTCTTTGAGATACTACACTCTTTTGCTTTGTAGGTTCTACTGAAGATGGCATGCGTATCTAGAATCTTTCACTCATTGAGGTGGTATAGGTATTTTTTGTTTTAGTTGTTAAATGAATTCAGGTTTAACATATAGGTATAAAATATTGCTTATTGTTAGAAAAAAAATTTTAAATTGAGAAAATATTTGAAAGGGCATTATATAACGTATATCCAGTGTGTTGTATACTTTTTCAAAATGTTGTTTTATGTCTGGCGGCAGTAAATAATTACCTAGTCTAATGCTATAGGAATAATTTATGGGATTTCGTATACCTTGGTATACGAAATACACAGATATCATAAAATTATTTTTGTGTGACTTAAATAAAGGTCTGCACGAATTCCGAGGTTCCAAGCGATATATACTCGTAAAGCGTGCTCTTGCAAAACGAAAACTCTTCCTGCTGTAGTGAATGTTCTCCACTAGAGATGGAGTGCTCTAAAATTCGAATTTGTACGAGGGATGTCCGGTTACTAAGGTACATTTATGAATTACAGACAGACTACTTTATTTATAGAAATCAAACATACACTAAGTAAAAGCGTGAACTGTTAGCTACTTTTCAACAAAATCGCCACCAATGTTAAGGCACTTATCCCAGCGAGGCACAAGCTCCTGTAAATCCTCTTCGTAAAAGGTGCAATCCAAATTTGTAAAATACTTCCGTACTTCCTCTTGACCTTCGTCGTCGTCTTCAAATCTTTTACTCGACAAATGAGCTTTCAACGGCCCAAAGAAATGAATATCAGAAGGAGCGAGGTATGAACTCATCCGTTTTCGTTGCTAATGGTTTTTTTCGCACGCCTTCGGGATCATCGTTCAGAGCTCTGCGTACATTTTTGAACTGTTTACACCAAACACTAACTTGTTTTCGACTCATAACGCCTTCTCCGTAAGTCTTCAGTATTTTTTTAAATGAATTTCGGTAGGTGTTTCATTATTTGCATGCATATATTTCGATCGGAACTGACATTGTGCGGCTGTCGCTGCACACGTTGTACTGAACCTAAGGCAATGACAATAGCCGCCTACGCAGTACATATGCACATATAAAATGTGTGCAAGTTTCAACCTGATCGGAGCGACGTAGGTGGTGTGCCGCGCAAACGTACCTTAGTAACCGGGCATCCCTCGTACATGGCAAATAAGTCTGAACAATGATCCACTTTCAGCAAGCATAATTTTTAGGGAAACTGACGTAATTCATCTAATAAAAAAAGATTTATCAAAAGATTAAACTAAACACCACTACAATACAATACCAGAATGACTTAGGAATTTAAAGGCTGAACGGTATAAATATCATATGCCCCAATGAACATATACAAATCTACGTATGCACATATCGGTAAAATTGCTGAAAACTATTTAACACCGAGACTATCTTGTTAAACCATATTTAAAAAAATGAACAGATGCTTCTACAAATAAGTATGTTACCTAGATACCAATTATAGTTTGCCTCACTTGAAAGAGAAGAGTTACTAAAGATTTATGCATGTATGTATGTAACAATTCTTGACATACTAATCGTATCTATATAACAATAATTTTAGGCACTTACTAGAATACGACATTTATCAAAAGAAATGTAATATGTATTTGTTGTAAATTCCTATCTTACCGGGTTACGCATCAGTTGATGTAACTGTAAGTTAATAGCCCATATAACAGCCACGTTACAATAACTTCCTGTCTCAAATGTGCAAATATGTAATTGTAGAAACTGTCTGATATGGCGTTACCTATCCGTTAGAAAGTGATTTAATAACAAAAATACATTTTATCCAAATATCGGAAAAGCGTCTGTTTTCTTCCAGGATACTAGTGGGAATATACATACGTACGTATTCGTGGGTAATGACATACCTACATAGCTTTGTTGTGACATATATCCGAAAAAGGACTACTTCTATATTACGTAACCAGAAGGTTGATATGTCGGTATTTATAATACCCATATCACAAAAATACCATTTTCCTTCCATTTCCCACTTCAACAAAAGTGTCTATTATATTTTTAAAATAACCATCCAACCAAATAAAACGTATCTAATAGCTAATTTAGTATTTTTGAAAAAGCAAAAACTAAAGAAAAAAAAGAAAGAAAGGATGTGAAGCTCAGGAATTTGTAAGACAAACTGGTTTAATAGAGTGCGTCTTGCGTAAAGCTATTACCTTGAATTTTAAATCTTGCAAAACCCGAAACGGTAAAACGGTTCACATTTACATATGTAACAGGATTTTTATAAAAAATAATAAAGTCTGTCCTAATTATACATCACATCTGTGATACGTAACTTAAATGTCAACTATTATTACAGACGTGACACCGAAACTTAGAACAGTCACCAAATATTAACCTACAATAGCCCAAACTGACGCTTCTTATTTATAATGCATCATTTCCCACGCTGTATAAATAAATTAATTTTTGCTTGCTAATAAACATGATTAACGATATGTTGTAAGAGAACTTAATTGCTCCAAATTTTTGGTTAAACTTTTTTTATGTAAAGAAATTAATCTCACACATTTATCAAATAGAAAATAAAAGTGTAGACATATAAAGTGTAATTAAAAAGTAATCAATAAATTTAAATTTCAAAACTATATCAGTAAACTTAAACTGAGATACTTTGGTAACCTTAAAGTATAACATAACCTGTAAAGTAAATTCTTAGCAGCGGGGAAGAGAACGTTTTAGATCAATCTGTGATGTACAGCATAGAAGTTTAGTCGCTTGATCGCATTTTCGTATCTTTATCTGATCGTATTACGTTTGTTAATTATTTTTCCTGTCATTGCCAACTTTAAGATTAGTTGCCATTATAATTTTTCCTTCCTTATTTATTAGTTTTATTTTATTTGTATTATTCATTTGTACTATTAAAATCTCTACTTATCATTTAACCTAATTTTTTGATTTATATTTACTTTCAATTTTATTAAAAATGGCATACGCACGACTTAATAAAGACATTGTTGAATGAGGATAAGTAGGTTGAAATATTCGTTTGAGTTTGAGTTAATCCTACAATTAGAAACCAAAATAAATATAAGCAAAAGTAAAGGGGCAGATTATTTATGACCTCTACACAACTTTTAAAAGTTTTTTTTTGAGGGGAGGGCAGAGATCTTCAAAGTACGCTTGTAGGCCAAACTCTTCGGGGTCACGCTTCAAAGACGAAAGGCCAAAGGGCGCGTTCTTCCTGACTATGCCATATTCCTAATAGTCGTTGTTCGACTTTCCTCTTGTTCTACCGCTTCTACGCTCTTCTTTGGTCACTTTCTTTAGCAGTAAGTATTTCTAGATTACTGACCAGTTTCCAGTGGAAACCAACACTATTTCTGTCATATTTCATCAGGTATTAGGCTCTGTGGCTTTTGAATGTTATATTTCTGGCAGCTGAAGAAGGTGTGGTGCGCAGTATCCTGTTCTCCACAGTAGAAACAGCGATCCGTATCTTTCACGTTGAAGGCGTAGAAACATCCATATCCAGACAATTATATTTATCTCCCTATGTGTCCCTGAGAACTATAGTCCTAAGTTTCTTATTAGTCTCTTAGTCCATGAAAGTATGCAATCGTGCTCATACCATAGTAACCGTCAGCTCTCTACTCTCTCTTTGTGTTTTCGCCGTCTTCTTGGGGGTCTTATCTTGCATTGTGTCAACTTGTTATTTTACCACTAGGTCTAATGGTGCCATTCTTGCCATGACGTGAATGGCTTTTGTAGGGGCAATCCTCTAAGCCCTAGTTATTAATAATGCAGCTTTCGTTTGGACACTTAAAACGTTTTGTCTGTCAGTGCTTTTGTCTATCGCTTACAGCCAGATAGAAACAAATCAAATTTGCCATTAATTTATCTTATGTTCAACATTTAATTTTCATATTTTCGCCTTACAATTAAAAATATGTACATATGAACATATTAATAATTACGTTAATGATGTGAAAAATAACAATATGCTAAGCGGTATCCTTCACGAACTATTACGCAAGGAAATTCAAAAATACATAAACGTCTATATTAATAAAGTTTAACAACTTCTCAGTATCCGGTTCTCGAAATGTAATTTCTAACCTGGTGATTAATGTTGGTGGGCGTCCCTCCAATTATAAATATGCACTGCGAATCCGGAGGATGTATAACTTTCAATTTTTTTTTGTTAAAAGCGATATCGAAATGAATTCATTTCGAAATATAGAGAATGAGAATCGTTTCACATTCAAGGTATATTCATTCTCTCATGGTCAGATCACCAACGCACTTTACTTTATACGGGAAAGATATTATGCTTGAAAGGGTAATCTAGTTTAAATATAGCAAATGTTGACACCAATAAAAATAATGCGTTTGCTATTACGGATCTATAAAAATGCAAATGTGTGGATTTAAATTAAATATTGTGTATTTCTTATTAATGGAGTTCCTTAATACCTAAATATTGTTATATTTTCTTCCAAAAATAAGAAACAAAATATAACATTTAACTTTTTTATGGGAGCCGTCTGTCATGAGTCTCCGGAAACACTTCAGCCGCTTGGCCTTTTGAATTTGTCTCCCATTTTTTGTACCCGTGGTCTATACCCAGGTCTATATAGTCCATTTTTGGCTTCTCAAATATGGCCTGTCTTCTAGGGTCTAAGGCCTTGCGTTCACATAAGATGTGGTATGCAGCCTCTATTGCCCTTGGGTCCTCAGTGTAATTCCCAATTTTCTGTAGGTGTCCTTTTAGTGCGCAGTGTCCTGTCAGGAGACCTATTACTGTACGAAGATGATTCCTATTACAGCCTTCTTTACTAATCCCTCCTTAATAAAGGTTTCACCATGACTTTGCCTGGATGTATTTTTCCAGTGTTCTTTGTGTTGTCCAAGAACAACAGCCCTGTACAGATTGGTACAGGGCACAGGGATTTGGGAATGGGTGGAATAGGAAATGGTTACAAAAAATGTGGGACAAAGTGGGAAGTGTTTCCGCAGACTCATGTCATTAAAAAAAAGTTAAATGTTAAGTTTTGTTACATATTCTTAAAAGAAAATACAACTATATTTATTAAGGAACTCCATTAATAAGAAATACACAATATTTAACATAAAAATTTTAGAGCTCCTGTACAATGACATTAAATTCTTTTCGTCCTATTTCTCATTATGGAAAATACATTTTTTCGGTAAGAAATGCTAGGTTTTATTTTTTAATAAGAAGAAAAATCGTTTATACGTGGCCTCTTTCTTGTCGGGTAGCAGGGCATATGCGGCAGGAACGATGTATGTTCTTTCTTTTGTGCTACCAATATCCACGTGAATTGTATATAATTGGCAAAACATTGAACTACTGCTTTTAAAAGTCCCATCGAATAGGAAGCAAGAACCTCCTGCTAATAAATTACCTCCGTCCATTGCAAATCAAGCATGTTGTCTTCCATAAACTCGGGGACCTCTATATCTTCTCGTTTTTCGGAATCAAGCTAATGCCTAGCGATTTGTGTCGCTCCTTATATAATGCATATTTCACTGATGTAAAGTGTTGAATATTTGTAACGAAATCCAAACCTCTGTCCTTAGCAACCACCATTACTTGCTGATATATTTGCGATACTGGTGTCATTTCTTCTCTTGCTCTCTTTTTGGCTTTGTATAAACACTTATCGACCTCATTTTTTGCAATATCTGGAACAGAGTTATGGCTTTTCTCACTTATAGCTTTTGATTTTACTTTATCAGTAGCAATGGCTCCTGGGCAGTTTCTGTTTATGTAAATCCACCGCAGAGTTAAGTTTTTGCTTTTAAGTTGAACTTGTATCCAGAATACAGGATGACTGATTTTCCACATTTTGATTCTATCACTTCCATCACAGACAACCTAATAATTACGTTACTGCACTTACAAGATTTGCGAAGAACTAATTTATTTTAGTAATAGTGCAATATTTTATATCAGCCCTATGGTTAATTGTAAACATTTATTCCTTATGCAATTACAAGTAATTATAAATTCACAACAAATTGCTTCTAAATCCGTTAACAACCCCTTAACAATTATATATTCAAACCTGCACCTTAATTCCCAGTCAAGTTTATTGTAAAGATAATTCTTAATCCCTCGAGGAGTTCAATTGTTATCTCTTAATAGAGGCGTAATGCTTTTATTGGTTTCTGCAAATTTTAGGCACGAAATGGGATTTAAGAAAAAGAAATACAATTTGAACGCCGGAAAGGAGAATATTTCAGGTAACATTTTTCGAAGCCCGAAAGGGGAACGCACGAAACGGGAAGAGACCATTTGTCCCACACAAACAGTATAATAAGAAATAATTGCAACTATTTTCATTATGTGACTTTATCACTCATATAAATCTATGAATAAACATGAAATTATTGTACGCAAAGAACTAATTGTTGTTTGGCAGAAAAAATAATTTCGCTCAAATAATGCTATTCCATCAATCGTAAATAACACGTGATAAATATGTCAATGATACTTGATTATTAATTAAGATACTAATTTTCTCACGTAGCGGAGCGTTACAACAATAGCGGAATACAAAAGAACTGATTATTAAATCTCTACAAACCCATTCCCGCGAAAATGTTTGCGTGTTTTATCTAGAATTAAACCTTTAATTTTAATGTGCGCACAATATCTTATGTAACAACTGCAAGAAAAAATGCTTGGCAAGATTGCTATGTAATTTTTAATTTACATACTAACTGCATATTGCTTAAGCTATTACGATCTACACAGCAAAAATTCAAGATTCAGTTATATCTGTCTACTGTAAAACGCTAGAAATTGCATAATATTGAATGACTCACATTAACAGTTCTGAGGTGACAAGAAAAGGTCAATATTAAAACGTTAGAGATTCAATTGGTGCTATATTATTTAATATATCAGCATCTTGTGAACTAGTAGGTTGACCACAGCTTTTTTAATAAATATTTATAGTTACAAAACATTTTATTTATACAATCCCAGTATAACGCAAACATGATAGCAAAAAAATATAACTGGCTGTATACATTTAGTTGATTACTCTAGTACTTTCACCAAGCGTTTGTTAAATACTTACACTGTATTTACCTTAAATCCCACTAATAAAGAAAACAACGCCTCGCGTGCGTTCTTTAAAATTACATTTTTTTTTATTACAAAATAAAATTTTGTTGCTGCTTATTATAAACAGATTTATGTAGTAATGTCAAGATTGCGCTTTAACCGTTAATTCTATTGTATCGTACTTGAATATAATACAATTCAGTGCAACGAATGTAGTGTTAGTGTCCTAGAACCTTTCTAGTTGGTGCGTTGGCATTTGTTCCTCTACTTACTCGAGCAGAAATCATTAGAGTTTTAACCGCTCATTCGGTTTAGTTTAATTATAGGAGTCCCCTTGAAACCTGATAGTAAAAAGTTTTGACAATGGATTTTTATTTAGATTACGCTCGCCACGAAGTAAATGTTAAAACTGAACGGTGACCTTAAGGTCGCAAACCTTTTTAAAATCTAGCCTATATACCAATAACCATCGGCTACATTTACTACAGGAATCAGAATACGTTTCTATATGGCTATACGAACTTAATTTTCCTTGAAATTCAAGCTCCAACTAAGCAACTATATACCTTGAACTCAAAATGTTGATTTTTACTTTTCAGATTAGCGTTACTGCACGAGTTTAACGTTACTAGCTGAGGATGCAGAATACGTATACAGTTTATGTACAGTAAGCCCGTAAAGGTTGGAATAAATTCATTTAAAATTCGGGTAAGATAAACCACAGAAAAAAATAATCTAAAAGGGTCAAATCTGGAGATCTGGCCGGCCACTCAATTGGACCCCGTCGACTAATCCATCGTTCAGAGAAAACCGTATTGAGGTAATCACGCACAAAACGAGTGTAGTGGGCCGGAGCTCCATCTTGCTGATATCATAAGATATCGTTTGGTGTGTCAGAATCGGGGTATAAAGTGGCAAGATATTCTAAAAATTCCCAGTATCTGTCGCCGTTTAAGTTCCCATCGAAGAAAAAGGGCCCCAAAATCTTGTTTTCAGCAATACCGGCTCGAACATTAACTTTTTGAGGATATTCGGTATGACATTCCATTATCCAGCGGGGATTTTCAATATCCCAATACCGACAGTTTTGCTTATTTACACTTCCATTGAGGCAAAACGTTGCCTCGTCCGAAAATATAATTTCTTTTGAAAACTGTGAATCGTTATTGCACAAATTTAAGAGTATCTCGCAAAATTCGAGTCGTCTGTCGTGGTCATCTTCATTTAGTTCTTGAACCAACTGGACTTTGTAAGGATGTCATTTGGTTTCTTTATATACTTTAGGACAGATGTCTGGCAGATCTGATTTTCCAAAGCAATACTGCAGCTAGGCTTATAGTGGTCTTCTTTAACAGTCATTAATACATTTAGCTGTTTATCTTCTGATACCGTAAACGGACCTTTCACATAATTATCCCTGACGTTCTTTAAATTACTATATTTTTTTCTGCTGACAGTAGATTGACGTATTGGCTCTCTGTGAGGATGCTGGCATTCAACATTTCGCAAACTTCCTTTTGGATGCGCATCTTGTCCCCATAACCTATCATCATCGGTATCTCTATCTGCACTCTTTCATTGAAACTTAGCATTCAAAAAAACTTATCGTAATAACTTTTGCTAAGACAAAGTCATTTTAGATAAGAGTCAACTGTCGCTGTCAACAGTATGACTCAATTCAAGGTTTTATTTACATAATTTAAGTGTTTAAGTTTAGTTGATTTTTTTAGGATTCTACAAGTTTTTTCGGAACAGTTGAATTCAGGTATAGGACATGATACATAAAATATGTTCAGAATTTGACGTAGAATTTAAAAGTGAAATAACCATCAGAAAAACGGCAACTAAAATCAAAAATCGAGGGGTCCGAGCGTTTCTTTGAGGAAAAGCACCTGGATTTTAAATGAATTTATTCCAATCTTTACGACGTACTCACTGTGTATTTATGTGGTGTGGAATCCTTTTAAGTTTAATTAAGTGCGATGTTTTCCCAAACGATAAACCATTTCAATCAATAGTTTTGACCCAACCCAAAATATAACTGACTTATATTATATTATTATCGTTTTAGTTGTTAACAACAACAGTTAACTTCTTGACTTTGTTATTTTGCATGTGGACCACCACATGCAAATGTTACCCGTCTACACCAGTAGACGGGTAATATTTTTTTAATTCGATAATTGATTATACGCGTAGTATTCTTAAAGCCAACTCAAGTCAATTAATTACCATTCAAAAACTTACCTAATTTGTTTGTGCGCAGATTGATGCACAAACTGCGAAACCCTATCCTCAGCGAAATAGTGATTGCGCCCGCTAAACAAATCTAAACATAAGGTAGTACATTATTCCAGCGGTGCCCAATGGTTTTTTTTCGGGGTCCAAAGTTGCTGCTGATTAAATTTAACGGACCGCATGAAAAAGAAAGTTATTGTGGCTTATATATAATTCCCACATCCTTGCAATTTATATTGTTATGCTATTCAGAGAAAATACAAAACTTGTTCTTCATCATATACTTTCTTATTTTGGTACAATACCTTTCCAATTACGGGGTCGTATTGTTTGAAAATTAGAGATGTTATTGCAAATGTAGGTATCCTGTAAAACCAGATATTTACAACACAATGTTGAGATATCGTGTCTTGCACCATCTTTATAGCAATATCATTTTTCATTTTCAAATACCAGGCCTAAGGAACAAGGGACTAATTTCAAATTTCGCGCTATCACGCTGCTAGTGCCTCTATGAATTGATACTAGAACCTTATCCCCACAATATTCCCAAGCGTAGCACAACAATGACTTTACGATCCGCTCTTATTAATTATGTCTAGTTTCAGTGAACGGAACACCGTTTAACGATTTACGAAGGTTTACATAACGTTTGTCCTTTCGCGAATACACGGTGCAAGGTGCGTCAACAATAGCGTACGCCTAAGGCCGTGAAGTTGATTAGCGCTGTCTGCGGTTTACATTCATGTAACCTCGGATCAGTATTAAGATCCTCACTAATGTAAGTCGTTTCTTAACTTCTTCGTGCATAAACATAGCCAAACTTTAATTTAATTAATTAAATTAAGTATTTCGTAGATGCTCTGCTCTTTTTGCTCATTTTTCTAACATTAAATAGTATGACCAAGTACTATATTAATATATAAGTATATGGTCAACGGTTAGTTCTAAATGTGAAACGCAGATGTCGTCAATAGTCATTTTTAGACGACCAGGCGACATCTGCGTTTTATTTTTTGTACTAACCATTGACTATATACAGGAATAATCTGAGGAAAGAAACGATCAAAATGCACAACTTAAGTCCCCACTACTAAATAAACACTAATTGACAATTTCACACTGACACTTCATTTCATAGAACATTGACATTGCTTGCCTGTATGCTTATCTTACATCGAGCATGCGAGAGCTGGGAGTTGTGAGTAGAGATATAGATGTTCCCCTAACGTTTCGTTACCTCAGATTATTCCAGTATTATATAATATTTGGTATAACCCAATATCCCACATAATTTGTAACAAAAACTAGTGTCAACTAATATGACACATTTAAATATTTAGCTTTTTAAACAAGAAACTTAATGCACAGATGTGTTTTAACAAATTGATCATGCATTAAAACGGTCTGGAGGGTATAAAAGTGCACTTCAACACATTTCTGGGTCAGTATCTAAAATCTACGGCTGTGATATATGTATGTATAGTTGACATTTTCAATTTTGAATGACATCCAATTGAATGGAGTCAATTGAAACCCCCAACAAAGTGTTGCTGGAGATCTTGCGGTAAGCCAAGGCGTAATTTCCAAACTTTGAAAACGCTTTTTGGAAACTGTAAGACAAAGCGGCGAACACAAAGCCAAGATCGCCCAATCTCAACAATAACAAGAGACGATCAATACCTGTCGCAACTGACAATTCGTTTGCATACAATTGGTTTATATGTTCGGAAACTGTTGGTTTGTACTCCTCTTATTGCAGAGTATAAAAGAGCTCGTAGAATGTAGACTAAAGAGCATATAAATTGAGGTAATAATGAATGGGGCGAGTATTATTCAGAGACGAGTCCAGATTTAAGTTGCCGCCAGATAGTAGACGTATTCTGATTTGTCATGACCTACACAACAACCCACAATTTGCCCAGCAAAAGCTTCAGTATGAAGGTGGTAATGTAATGGTACGAACCGAGATAAGGACTAGAGGACAGAGACCATCTTTTATTTTATGTAAAATGGATCTCTCACTGTCCAGAGATATCTGGATAAGATTACGCGGCCCTATATTCTGTATGCAGCAGCAGTGGGAGAACAATTGATTTTTATTGACGATAATTGCCTATTGACTCTTAACTGGATTAGTGAAGCAAGGGTATCTCTTTTTTTTTGGAAGGCTCGTGGTTCACGAGGTGACATCCTCAGTCAGAATTCAGAAAACGCGATGACAATGCAAAACACGACCATAAGGAAAACGTGATGTTGCAGAGAACCTGCATCAAAAAATATGCACAGTTTTACCTTTGATAATTAAAGTAATAGCAAAAAAAACTACGTCAATCATTTTTTTTTAATACATTGCAAATGTTATTTACATAATATTAATGCTTGTCTGGAGGACACATGCATAATAGTCTGTGAACAGTCAGATATATATTTACATTATATCGCAAACAGTTGCTGTTGTCTAGACTGCTAATTTCTCCATTTACATGAAATTTGATAGGTCGTTATACTTTCGGGACCTACCACAACTGTTAACAAGTGTTAATAATGCAAATATAAAATAAATATTATTGCAATTTTTTTAAAGTAAACAACCTTTTTTTATTCGAACACGATGTACATATTTAAAATATAAATATTTATTAAGAAACAATAATGCACTATTATTCATCGAAGTAATTATCATCACACTCAATGACCTTTTGCCAACGTGACACTAATTTTTGTATGCCGATATTGTGAGGACGCTAGGAGTTTGAATCAAAAAATTGACGCACTGCAGTTATTACATCAACTCGAGTTTTGAACTGTCTATTGTTCATGCAATTGGCAAGAGACAAAAAAGGTGTGGTTACTTTCTCTGTTAAGTTCAAAAAAAATTTCCCGGATTACCCTTGCGGCCACTTTCTTTCGATTGATCAAAAAAGGCCGTTTTTTTATTAGTGCTGCTTGTACTCGCTGAAGCTGTTCACAATACAAGTTCACTGCTAACTTGAACTTTTCCAAAAACTAACGGACAATTGCTTTTGTTGTCCACCAAACACACAATAAAATCTTATTTGGGTGCAAAGAATCTTTGGGAGAGTGTAGTACCGAATCAGTAGGCCATAACCAATAATACGAACGCTTGGAATTTGAGTAAAATATTCACTTTTGTCGCAGCTTAACATCATCAGCAAACTACAAATAACAATTGTCATTGATAACATCAGGAGAAGGAGGAGCGAGCCCATAAAAGCAAAGAGTATGCTACTGTGAACGATTACACTGATTAAGAAGATGTTTGTCCCAAGCACAAAAATGCCTGATTCCCATATACTTTTGCATGCTGAAATCACTTATGCTTTCAGAATTTCTCCATCACCCTTAGTTTTTATGTTCCTGGATATTCGCTTATCCACCTAAAATATGCATGCATAGATATGTAGTATAAGAGAACATGTCTTGATGTTATTTCAGTTGTCGACTAGAGCTCGGAACTGATCAAGCAGCATGCAATGGTTAATGTTTGAACATGTTTGACGTGTTAAGACCTGCATTTCCCATTTCTAGATAGCATCTCTTGTTATTTCAGTTGTCGGCTAGAACTCGGTGAATGAACATATACGCTGACGTTGTTAACGTTTTAAAGAGTGTTGCGTTCTGGTGCGTTCAAGCCATTGTAGTGAAATCGCGAACATTTGATCACCTGTAAAAATGCCAAGTAAATGTGTAAACCACCCGAACTCTTTTTGCTACATTTGCGGCGAATTTACATTTAAATATCAAAAATATTTCACCCCTCTCCTTAAAAAAAATCGATGAGCAGTATTTCAAGTGTAAAGTAGGCGATGAAGACAAAAGCTGGGCTCCACATATTTGCTGTGTTACTTCTTACAGCGTGGGCAAAAGGTAAACGACATATGCCTTTTGCTATTCCTATGATTTGGAGGGAACCATCAGATCATATTACTGATTGCTATTTTTATAAGTGATATGACTTCTAAATCCAAACAACTGTAAAATATCCTAATATTCCATCTGCACTGAGACAAGTACCTCACAGTCCGGAATTACCTGCGCCTAAACCTCCACAAAACACGACACCAAGCGACGATGAAATTAATGATAAAACCAAGGCAAATGGAGCCCTGCTATGTTGGCAGACTATTACTTGACGCTGAAGAGAGATGTTTCTGATGCAAAGTACAGCCGAAAGTCATATATCAGCACACTTTTCAAGTAAATATATCACTTTGTACTTCATTTTTTCATGATTTATACACATATTATAATATAACTTTCACAAAAATCCGTTGCTTTGTCACTCTGAAACCCTGCCTGATAGAAAAATTCTGAAAACAGATATGAAATAAGTGTAAAAAGTACTACCAAGTTCATCCACTTTACCTCGTGGGACAAAATAAATCTGAAATTTTGTTGACGAGTGTAACTTATCTTTAACTTAACTTTTTTAACCATCAACTTAAATAGCACATGCGAAAATTTAGTCTGACCAAGTGCCCGATTGTTCGTATGTGACACAAAAACACGCCATGGAAATATTCTAACAGTAATCATGCACTGACAATTTACCGGTAATAACGCCAATTAAAGCATTAATGCAAACGTAAAACAGAAAGAGAAAGTTCACTTAAAGATAGAACGCCATAATAATTATCCGAGAGTTATCTGCAAATAACAGCATTTATTTTTTTCGAATCTTATGTCGCCGTAGAACGTTATGAACAGTTGCTTGGTCGACTTTCGTAATTGTTGACCAGGTTTATGAGCTTTCAAATGCATGTTCTACACACCAACAAGGTTCGCCAATCGTTACCGTTATAACGATGAAATTTCATTTTTACACTATACTTCTTAAAATAATTAGGAAAATGTCAAACTAAGCTAAAATATGGCCAGGCTTTTAGAATTTCCAATAATTCTTGAAAGACAATTGCGGACTGGGAGTTATTACGCTCTTAATTTTGTTCTTGTAAATGTTTAAACAATTGTGATACTTATTATATTATAGTTTTTCCTTTATAGCCGAAAATAAACAAAAATTGCATCCACCCAAGTTCAACGATCTACAAGTTTTACTATCGCAAAAAAGGTCAATGGTGATGTTAAAATAGAAACACCTGAACTTAACAGCTTAAATCACGATTCTCGAAGTAACTTTGATGCGTTGTTATAGCCAGAGGCTGAGGGCGTGACAGTTACGTAATAAAAATATTGCCTCACTTAATGCATCATTAACATTATATGCTGTTGGTATATGTAGAATATAACCCAGCCCATTTCTATCGTTACGGAATACGACCCGTGAAATTTGTGATAAATTCCACAAACTTAGAGTCAATAGAACCGCGAGAAAAAGAAAATTTTAAATTACTGTTTCATAAAGTCACAAAAGCAATATATAGTGTGTTTCAAAGCCAAAATTTGGCAACCGCGTTCACTTCTCGGGATACGTTACGTATCTTTCTGGGGAATCCGAAGGACGTATCTTCTCAAAAACAAAGGTCGGGAATTTATGAGATTTCATGCGCCCACTGTGATAAGGTTTATATTGGACAGACAAGAAGAACTATAGAAACGCGGTTTAAAGAACATATCGCCCATTACCGTTATTTACCGTAATCAGAAGAATCGACTGTAGCGCAACACATGATTAAAACGAATTATGGAATTACTTCTGATAATTTGAAATTATTAAGAAACTTAAATTCGCCGCGAGAACTAGACGCGGATGAATCGATATATATCTAAAAAAGGATCGAACTTACTAAATCGCGAAAAAGGAATTTTAGAACATTCTAGCTTAATGAATATTTTCACCGAGAAAGAAAAGGGACTGTATATTTTTTTTAAATGCGAGCAAACAGATGTTGCACGCCCTACGCTCATAAATAAACAACTACCTGCTATTCAGGTTATGCAGATTTTTCCGATATATTAGGATAAGTGTATTCATAAATAGAGATAGATGTACATATTTCCTTTTTTAAACGCGCATGTTAGATATAACTTTCGTTATTCGGGAATTGGTTGACAATGAGAGCCGACGTGCTCTTGAAACATGTCACGAGTTTTATAAATCAATTTGTGATGTGTAGATTCCCCGATACTGCATATTAGGAATACATAAGAATTTAACCACAGCCTTTGTTCATTTTTACTTTATTAGGCAGAATTCTTTAAAAGAAAATATGTTTCTTTCCACCAAGTTTAAGATATATCTTTATATTCGATACTCCCCTATCATTTCATATCTTGCTCTCTATCTCTAGACTTTTCTTTCCTTCTCTAACCTATAATTCGTGACTTTACCCCTTAACTTTTTTGCGTACGGTGTTTTCAAAAACGCTGTAATCGTATCAATCGGAAATAATTTGCTTTGAGACTTTGACATTACAAAGTGTTATTTATATTTTAATTTATTGGAGTGTGAATAATAACAAGAGTGCACGAACAACACTTGATAAACAATTAATTCAATCAAAAATTGTCTGCACTACTGGCATTTTCAAGGACATTATATGCAAACATTATTTGTGCAGTAAATATCGCCAAATTGCTATGCAGACAAGCATATCAATGTCACATGCAACAAACGTTCTCAGAATTTATTTAAACTGTTGCATTGTTTAAAATCTAAACATCTGTACGTAACAGAACAAAATATTTTAATATTCCAACAAGCCGACATTTGAAAACTTCTAAAATAAACACAGCTATTTTTTCGTTGTTATTACGATTGGAATGTACCCTGCCAAATTTCCCTTTGTTTGTAGCTTTGTGCAAGAAATAATTAACACACCTTTGTTACGTTTTCGTTCTTTAACTCTATTCACTTGTTTGCAAAACATTTTTTTTTCATTTTCAATTGTTGCACAATGAAACACTTCATTTCATTATTTCAGCAAAGCTTTTCTCACGATCGAACTGAATATAGCGATTGTACTAAAACAGAAACGCCTTGTAATTTACATTACGGAAGTGTTAATACCTGTTTAGCGAAACATTTTTCATTGACATTTGTGCAACGAGTTGCAAACGTATTATGTGTTTCCTTTGTGAAACTATGGCGACGTCTCAAAAAATTAGGTGTAACTTGTATCTACAGTTGTAGGTGCTAAAGTATGGTGTGAATATCGAATCCGGTACAGCATTTTATATAACGATAACGAGCCTGCCGTAGAGATGCAATAATTTTAGTAGTAAATTAACCTAACAAAATCATGTCGCAATAAGACATTTTGTAGTGAGAATGTACATATGTCCATTCTTAATAAGGCTATAGTAAAACCTACACAAACACCTACTAGTGTAAGCCATCTCTAGGAACTTAGTTTTGTATATAAGAATATCAAGCTCATATGTTTAAAGTAAGATAACAAAAATAAATATGACCGATATTTACAGTTATTAGTAATATTTTGTTATTGGTTTTAAGTTTCTTTAATATATTAATGGTTTTCTTAAGAAACACTATGATTTTGAAGATACAAACTACTGAAAATACGCATATAGGTACAATAAATTAGCTACTGCATATTTTAGCACAGATATAAGGTGATGTACAACTGTGTTACATAAAAGTTTATGTCGATTTATTCCAATCTTTACATAAGAACTAATCAACTGTGTTATAACAGATTACGACAACAAAGAAAACTTTCACGAGAATATACGCCCATGGTAAACAGGGTGACGAATTAGCGTGGCAAAGCTCGATATATTCGTTTTCATATAAGATATCAAAAAAAGTAATTTACGAAAATTGTAGACAGTCTTAAACTTAACATTTTAAAATTATGTTCATATATACATGGTGTTTCATATCACCAGGGTGAACCAAACATGCATTTTCTTAAATAGAACAGCCTGTATATTATTTCGGAGTTAGATTAAGTTCAAGCCTCACACCCCCAATATACAATTTCATTCAATTATACGGCGCATTTCAAAAGTTATGGTCAATTTTGTATGCAAATCAGTGTAGGTCCAAGGTCTTGTATACTGCAAACAACACAGTCTGAAATTTTTCTTTAAGAAACATAGATTTTTCATATTGGTCCACTTTTATAGCAACGTGACATTTTGCCAAAATTCATTTCTCATTTATTTTAAATGGATCACTTTGTATTCTATATCATAAAAAGAAAGAATAGTTTAGTTACTTTCATTTTTATTAAGCATTCTCTATACTTAAAGTCATTAATTTCTAAAATATTTTAAACTCTTTTTATAAAAGTGATATTTTTTGAAATTATTTTAATATAGCGATTTAATCGTGGAAAAATGACAGTAAGACAGTCTTAAATATTCATTACTAGCTGGGAGAAGGACGAGGACGAATCAAGTTTATTTAGACTTTTTTTAAAATCATTTACCGTTGTTATTGGAAAATGTTCTCCTATACGTTCGTCAAAGAATGTGATATCTGCACGATGGGGCTTCGTTATTTCACCCTAGGTTAATACAAGACCATTTCCTTGAACGGGTGTATCAAGCTTTACCACACTAATGCGTCGGCCTGTGTATACCATTGACTAAATACAAACTACATACAGTTCGACAAATACCTCGTTACAGTTGCACAGAACACAAAAGGTGGTGCCAATATCATAAAAATTAAAATCTAAATGATAATGCATAACAGTCATATTTATTTTAGCTAACATTTACTTGACTAATAAGTTTCTTCTTTCAGTTGATTATAGGAAATTTCGGATTAAGCTACGAACAAAGTAAGACTCAAATGGCCATATGGGCCATACTTGCCGCACCATTACTCATGTCGGTTGATCTCCGTGCTATAAGGCCAGAATATAAAGCTATTCTGCAGAACAAGAAAATAATAGCCGTTGATCAAGATCCTCTCGGAATTCAAGGAAGAAGAATTTACAAGGTATAAAGGCAATATTTTCTAGGCGATCTATTTAAGGAATAATTAATAGTTAGTTCTTTTTTTACTGCTGGTTTCCGCAAATAATAGCATAAGGGGATCGAAATTTGGTCACGCCCAATAACGCCTCTGTACCAGAACTATTTCTCCTATTCCGTGGCATTCGTTAATAGAAGAACTGACGGAACGCCATCTGATGTAGCCGTAACACTCAAGGAATTGGGATTAGCATCTCCGACTGGCTATAGAGTTGAAGTAAGTAAAACTATATTTTTGCATTGTTGATATGGACTATATTTTCATTCAGAATTTATGGCACAAAATCAAATATCTCTTTAATGCTGCTCTTTCGCAAGAAATTAATTAATTAATTTAAAATTGGTAGATTCTTGGTAGCATACATAGAATCTTACGTAACTAAAGAGTTCAATATTATATTAACATGTAACCCACTTAAATATAAAAATATTATTAATGTAAGAAAAATCTTCATTTCACCTTTTCCAATTATTTTACTGTACCTATAGTACTTAAATTACACACGACATATGAAAGTTCCGTCACCAATATACCGTATTATTTTACCATAACATTTAAAGCAAGTTTCGTAATCTTATGTGATGTAATACAGCACACATACCTACCTACGTTAACGTACATATAAATGGAAACGAATATCGTTATATATATTTTGACCTACATTGCAAAGCGCTTTTGCAAAAGGAAATTTAAAAATTTGTTCGTTTTTAAAAGCTTTATATTAACTTGTATGTATGTATCAGGGCTATGTAGGTATAAAAAAAATCTAGTAATGCAATTTTAACACACTTCTGAATGTCCTATAGATTTGAATATTTGCATACTTATGTATCTCCGATGACAATACAATATGCATAGATTTTCGAGCACATATGATCTTGGATTATTATTAAAATTAATAATTTGTTAATTAATTTAAAACTTACAATGGGGAATATCTCCCGAACAAAAGAAATTTTAAATCGCTTACAACCGTTTCTATAATGTTTCTATAAATAAAATGACATAAGAGAGAACTAACCACCATTAACTCCCTACGCCCCACCTACCCCCAAAAGAAATAGCAACCACCTGCTTGTGATAAATCAATAGAAAGCTCGCAAAAAATGCTCTCCAGTGATATAATAAATAAATATCATTAGAAATACAATACCTTGGGTTCTTCTTGTAACAACATAAAACTGTAGTCCAACTAGATTGAAGCAGAACGACTTAATGACTCAGACATATATAAAGAGAATTCAAGGAATACCCCAACTTTCGAGTTATACCTTCATCACACGGGCAACTTTAATGTCCATTAATGCAAATGGCCATTAAGAAACTTGGCAATTTAAAAATAAAAGTAACACACTAGGGAAATTAGGCTTGCCCAATATCATATACGTATTAGATGTTTTGTTTTTGGTTTTGTACATCACAGTATGCATATTCAAATGATGGTATTACCGCCAAAAGACTAAAAATGAGAATGAGGTGGTCAGAGATAATATGGAATGATTGGAATTAGAATTAGCTCTGCTAGATTTCGCAAACAAAATAAAACTTGGTCAAACAGAAGCGCAATGCACTTGTACAGTGCAGTTTCTTGTTGTTTGTTAAAATGTGTTATTTGTTCTAACATGTAATATGTTATTAATTATAAAATCGTCCGTGTTGCGAAGGTAGTAGGGACCGAAGCATTGACAAAAGTTAAAACTTTTAGGTACATAGTAAGTTTGATCGCACATACATACAAATATTACGAATTCTTTTAATTTTATTAGTGGACTTGGAGACATGTTCCGAAAATGTAGGTACAGATTAAACTGTAAGATGTATATGGCGGCGGCTGGTGCTGTACGGTGTACGTTATGGGTGGACATTAGCCAAGATAGTACTGCTTCGTGATACCTCGTATAGCTTCCGACAGCCCGACAGTTCTATCTTAGCGACTGCCCAGACGTCGTCCGCAAATATTTATCCGGATAAAAGAAATTCAAGTAGTCGGCAACCAAATATACATGCGACCAAGGCAAGAAATATGGAAATAATTATATTGTGAAAGTTTTAACAAATTTGATCAACGAAGACGTAGGAATAAAATAAAGACAGAAATAATCAACGCAATATAACACACAGCGTACGAAACTCAACTGTCAAATATCGGCCATTTAGGATTCTAGACAGAAATATTAGGAATATATATAAAAATTTATGTCATGTTATATTAGAGGTCACGTGGGTTTCGTTACTTTGTAGATTCATTGTATATAATACTCTATATTGCGGTTTCAGCTTTAAAAATTCGGCCATCAAAGTCAGACAGAACGTGGGCAGAACACATGGGATATCTCAGTTGGCACCAATCGCTCCTCCGCATGGGCCAGTGTATAGCTGAGACAAAAAATTAAAATGTTTTATATGCATGTCTATTACCTAATATTACCATATCAACGAACAACATAATCTATCTATTATTGTAGCCTTGTATTATAAGTAATAATTTATTTATTAAAACTTGGTGGAGTATGTATTTTGTACGGTTTTAGACCATCAAAACGACCTCGTAACTCGTAAATTCAACGTTCATTGCATAAGTATATATATAAAGTATATATACATAAATATAAATAGGAATATAAAAAGGAAAACAACAAAATTTTAATGTCTATAATTCCGCGCCTTATTGAAGAACTTCTGGACCGGCGCAGAACCGTTTCGTGCCAACTGAGATAGAATATAGTAGTAGTCTGTGGAATATAGCATCGCCTATTTCACTTTCTTGGCGAAAACTAGTTCCATAAGATTTTGACACGGCCCGCAATATAGGAATATTATATATATATGCATTTAAATGAACCATCAATTTATCAATTTTTTTCAAATTTATCTAAAGTTTGTAGATGGTCCCGGTCAATCCAGATACTTTAATTTCAAACAACCATAGATATAGTATATCAAACAACACTATATTTAAAACACATATATAAACACATAAAGACAGCTCCTTTCTTAACTAAACCCCAACAACGACTGACTACCCTCTATTTACTATTCCCGCTCATATTCAGGCGGGAACTACCCGTGCGGGATATCGACGGGAAATTACGGCGCTAAATTTGAATTTACCATACGTATACTACTGAGAGCAAAAATGATTGTCATGTCTGAAGTTTGCAGCTTCCATTGTCTTAACTGTTATTTATATATATTTGTTTGTCAATCAATAATTTAATTTTTGACATAACTTTCACAGAATTATTACGCTATTCATATTTTTCACGTTAACAAATTTATTGAGAAATGGTCCTAATAATGGAAGCAAAATTACACTGATCACGTTCTATCTGAAAGCCTTGTATATTCAATAAAATCCAAACTAATTAGATATAATTAGTACATAGATTTTACTTTACTACGATTTTTAATTTTCTATAAAATGTCAACTTTTCAGGACTTGTACGAAGATGTGGATTATGGAATACTGACGCCACAGACAAAAATTAAGGTCAAAGTAAACCCATCAGGTAAATATAATATACAGTATGTATAATAGTGATTACTTTTTGTACAAATTTATAGGGGTGGTTATATTGAGAGCAGATGTACAGCCAGATTATAACAGAAGAGTGCCTTTTTATACAACACAACGAACTGTATACAATCCTATAAATCAAGTGTTCAGAATAAGAAGTAATAATTTCTAATTAATAATTGTTTTTGTAAATAATTTCCATGTATTTATATAGTTAAATTCATAGAATAGTTGTACAATTAATTTCCGTCTCCATATAATAAGTTTAAATACATAATTTAAAAACACACAATTTATATATACGGTATACTTTTATTTTTATACATTCGACTTTGTAAAAAAACCTTATGAATTAAAAACAATTTGCTAGTCTAATCGATATTCACATTTTTCTCCTCCGATTGTTATCGTAACGTGTAATCCCCGCACGTTTTTTACCATTCTGTTACAAACTAATGTTCCTTCTACGACGCTCCCTAGAACGTAAATTAATATAAAATATCGTTAAAGATGTTTGTTAATAATTATGGTTATCTTACCTTCAGTAACATCAACAATATTTTTAAGATAAAATACTGTTTGTTGCCAATGCGTCTTGGTCGCATGAGGTCCAGTGGTGAAGAAAACTGGGGTTTCAAGGTCAAAAAATGTATCAAAATAACCTGCTAAGGCAGTCAATTTACCAGACCTTGTTACTTTTAATTGAAATTTCGAAGCAAAATTTGCCGTATTCGTGTCGCAATTTTTTAAATCTATTTCAGTTAGTATACAAGGATCTGTTATGATAGTCTCGTTTGCTACAGTTTCTACATTTGCTTCATTTAAGACCTCTGATTTCATACATTGCATATTAAAACCATAAACATTGTCCCAAAAGTCTATGTAGGTATTGTATCGATCTAAAACAACCAATATAAAAATTTCTATATACCTGGATAGGTGTGTTACCTAAATCTGAGCATCCTATTAAGCTAATAGTACACCGGTTTGGTAATATGATTCCATCACTTTTCAAGTGTTTGTCCCTCGCATATACAAAACTATCAAGCATACCCTCAAACAACAGAAAATATCCCATCCATTCCGATATAATTATATCAACATTTTCTTCAGGTAATTCTGTATTTTCCAATCTTCCTTTTATTAAGTGAATTTTATCATTAAGATTATTTTCCCTTATAAGAAAATACGTAAGTTATATCCACTGATTTCAGAACAGCAGCAGCAGAAATGCTTAACAATTATTTATTACAAATTCACAGTAAAATTGACCTACACATGTACAGAAATTTCAAAAAAAAAGATAAAGGAATATACGAGGGATGTCCGGTTACTAAGGCAAGTTTGCGCGACACACCGCTTACGTCGCTACGATCAGGTTGAAACTTGCACGCATGTCAGATGTGCATGTGTACTACATGGGTGGCTATTCTCATTGCTTTAGGTTCCGTACAACGTGTACAGTGACAGCTGTACAATGTCAGTGCCGATCGGAACATACTACAAGTTTGAAATGCGAGCGGTCATTCGTTTTTTGCATACAAATAATGAAACACCCGCCGAAATTCATAAAAAAACATACTGAAGACTACGGAGAAGGCGTAAGAAGTGGACGCACAGCTCTAAACGATGATCCCAAAGGTGTGCGAAAAAAAAACCATCAACGAAAACGGATGAGAATCAAAGGTCGATACACTGATTCGAGAAGATCGTCGATTGAAAATACGGGAAATTGCTCTACTGACCAACACTCCTAAAAGCTCAGTTAGTGAAATCGTATCCGAATTGGGTTATCAAAAAGTGTCCGCGATATGAGTACCAAAACTGTTGGCCGACTAACACAAAATGCAACGAATGGCGGCGGCAATGGAGCTTTTAACACGCGATCGTCAGGAAAACGGATTTCTAGAGTCTATAGTTACAGGAAACGAAACGTGGGTACACCACCAAATCAAAAAACCATTCGATGACGTGGAAGCATCCGAAGTCACCAGCACCGAGAAAATTCAAAGCTCAGCAGTCTGCAAAAAAGATAATGGAAACTGTGTTCTGAGATATGCAAGGCATTTTGCTCATAGAGTTTTTACCACTGAAAGCTACAATTAAGAGCAATATTTATTGTCAAATTCTCGAAAAACTACACAAAACTATTCGGCAGAAAATAAGAAGGTTGATGACAGGAATCAGGTTGTTGCATAACAATGCAAGACCGTACACTTCAAATCAGACGAAGGCCTGGCTTTAGAAACACAATTGGGAAGTTATTGTCCATCCGCCCCATAGTACAGACCTGGCAACTTCTGATTTTCATTTGTTTGGGCCGTTGAAAGTTCATTTGTAAGGTAAAAGGTTAGAAGACGACGACGATGTTCTAGAGGAAGTACTGCAGTATTTTACAAACTTGGATCGCAGTTATTATGAAGAAAGTTTCCAGAAGCTTGTGCCTCGCTGGGATAAGTGCCTTAACATTGGCGGCGATTATATTGAAAAGTAGCACGCAGTTCACGCTTTTACTTGGTGTATGTTTGATTTCTATAAATAAGTCTGTCCGTAATTCACAAATGTATCTTAATAACCGGACATACCTCGTATTTACATTTTGTTAGGTCACTACTCCTCACAATGTTCATAATTTCATTACAAAATTAAATGTAAGATCTTTTATAAAAGATAAAATTATATTATTACTGAGTATTATTTATATACCTTACAATTTCCATGGCCTTATATATCACATCTGATTGATCAATACCATATACTACTTTAGCCTCTGCTTTTGCAGCAAACATACTTAATATACCTGTACCACATCCCACGTCCAAAACAACCTTGTCTTTAAATGTGTTTGTGTTTTTCAAAATTGCATCCCTATAGCTATCTGTTCTTACTTTATCCTAAACATAAGACATAATTATTATTCTAAATGTATGCACTTCTATCAAATGTAATCCTGAAAGACTATCTTTCAAGGCCTTTAATAAATGAATATTTAAAACAACAAGTGTACAAAACACTTTAGGAGTTTTGAGAAAATATACCTACATTTAACATTTCATGATGTATTCCAAAATGTGAATATGAATTGAAATACTCATTGTCATATCCTACAGGCACAGAGGCTACACAAGTTATTGCGTTATTTACCGAATCACCTGCTTCCACTATTGTCCGTGTTACTTGCTTCATCTTAGATATGTCTTCCATTGCATTTTGAAGAAGCGCATCTTTACGTTTTAACTGCAACCAAGCAAATCTACTGAAATGAGTAATATAAAAAAATAATATAAAGTGAACATCACTTATTAGATTAAAATTTATATTTACATACTAAGGTAATAATAATAATTGCTTTATGATTTTTATATACCTGAACTGTTAGTTCTTGTATCTGTCTCTGTAACTCAGCATATGTTATATTGCTAATAGGAGTTTTACCATCTATAGCATAATGTGGTGTTGATGGTGCACTGCCCAAGTCATCAAAATCTGAAGAACATATATGTAAAAATTTAATTACAATTACACAAACAATTATATTTACTAACCATACATCAACCAGGATTCCATCTCACCAGGCTTCAAATATTCATCACTATCCCATAATGCTACTAGAGATCCTGTAATGACTTTGGGATCTGGTTTTACTTTCCGAATATAATTAATCATTTTTATAAATGAATAGCAATCCATATTATACTTTGTTTTTAATTCCAATAAATCAAAATTGTGTTCTGTACGACAATGATCTAATGCAACAGCTATAGTATGAAATTGTAATGAACAAAATAGGCAGGTAGTTTGTTCACCAGTAACTTCCATTTCATCCCATCCATCGGAGTCTTCATTCTCTTCAATTAATCCACAAGAAGTATCTGTTACCATTTGTGCATCTACCGAATCATACCAATATGTCAGAAATATAATTTAAAGAAAATCCAATGTATACTACCTGTATCACCCATCATTATATTTACACAGACCACTGCCCCAAGGAAGGTGTATTTAAAATGAAATAGCAACACAAAGGATGAGCAAAATAATAAAATCAATTTAAATGATTACATTCAACCCTTGCTCGTCATAATATACCGATGCTAAATTCAAATAGTATTCAAATTATTGATTGATTCTGTACAGAGATAATAGTTAGGATAGCTGGGGCACTTAACGTTAAATTTGTCTGCCTATCCATCTGGTGGTCTGCGAATATAACTAAACA
>JARFOC010000034.1:1020133-1050748 GCA_031763485.1 Osmoderma eremita
TTCCGAATATATCCTAATTGCTCCTGTGTGATACGTCCGCCGATCGCAGCGCCCACTACTGTTTTCTTAAAGTGAATGGAGCTTAGTGCACCCCCCCCCCCCCTGATTCTGTAGATTCCCTGTAGATGCTGTTCTGTGCCTGTCACTATTAAAAAATTGACATTTAGCTGCATTCAGCCGAGAGAGACTAAACACCTGCTCGCTAGCATTGATATAATTTAGAAATTGTTATATTATGAATATTTGTGTTTTAGATATCAACATTATTATTTATCAGTCCATTCAAATAAGCTGTTTTATCTTACCAGTTATCCCGGCCTGGCCTGTTCGATAACAATATAGAAAACATGCGCCAATTTTATAGTAGTTTCACATGTGATGATGAGAGGCGCCATAATCTACTCCACGGCGCGAAATCTAAGCATGAATATAGGTCGGAGGTATAGCACAATAATTTTTAGGAGATATCTTTATAAATGCAGAGTGATAAGTTTTATTTCTTTATTAGGCATTTAAACTAATATCAAGTAACAATAATTAACAAATATTAAATAACAACAGGAATAAATAAATAAGTACTATCTATCTATCAATAATTTAATTATTTTTAAAACAAAAAAATTGTCTATGTAACGATAAAATAATTCAGTTTAAATTTCGCGCCATTCGAAATTACTATTATAAGGTGGGTAGGAAGTGAGTGAAGGAAGCGACAAGAGAGTCGTTGTACGTTGGAGGTTATGTCATGTTTATGTAAAGTTATGTCCTTTTTATGTATTGAATACAACGAAATACAATCCGAAACCTGTATTTTATTTTGAGTTATGACATCTACACTGAGACTAGACTGTGCAGGTTTCCAAATAAAATTTACGTTACACTTTTCTTGGTGTTCTGTGACTTTTCTTCTCAATAGGCTTTGCATTGTGGGTAATCCGTCGCAAGGGTGTTACTCAAGGCGCTTAAATGCACGTTTACCCCAGTTTGTCCAAATTCATAGGTTAATGAAATGAAAGCACAGCACAAGATAAATCCACCTACGCACCAAAAACACAAATTTGTGTACAAAAAATCAACGACTCAACTCACTATTGATTTCACCTCCATCATTTTCCCAACGGTTTATACTGCTCAGTACCATAGAATAAATACTAAATAAGTACTACTGGCGCCCACTACAAAAACTACAGCAACTATGGATTCTACTCACAGAACACCGATTAATTCTACTCCTATAGCCTCTGAGCCTATTGTCAAAGTGCTGTCAAATCAACTAATAACCCCAATATATTATTTTACCTAACAAACGTGGTTAGCTCAGATAACTATTAAATCTTACATTATTTAATGCAAATTAATTTATATTCCTCAATTGCTCATTATGGGTAAATTAAGTAAGTATTTATCCACTACTTTTTTAGTTTTTTTATGCTTACACCTTTTTCTTTTCAGACAAGAAAGGTTTAGAAAAAAAGCATGCTTTTAAAAATGAAATGAAACAGAAACAAAAAAGTATGAAAGGGATATTAACAGCTAAACGAGCGAAACTGATTGTAAGGAATCTACCTTTTAAAGTAAATGAAGAATATATAAAATCACTTTTTCAACAATATGGGGATATAGAAAACATAAACATTTTAACAAAGACCGATGGAAAGTTAGTGGGCTGTGCATTTGTTCAGTTCAAATTAGTTCAAAATGCTGCTAAAGCAAGACATTACTTGAATGGTAAGACATTTTTAAACCGAAAGCTTGAAGTTGAGTTTGTAAAACCAAAGAATAAATATCAAAAACAAAAATGTGAAGCCAAAAAAAAGGTGGATAAGGAAGAGAGTAATGTTGACATATCAATTGTTAAAACTGAATGTGAAGAAAATGTTAAGGAAGAAGATGAAGAAAATGTTAAAGAAGAAAATGAAGAAATTAGTTTTACAACTACATTTAACGATAATAAAAACAGTGACAGTGACTCTTCAAAATCTGAAAGCTTTACAGAGGAAAGGATGTCTGAAAATGAACGGGAAGAAAGTGAAGATGCTCCTAAAAAAGAGCGATTTCATTCAAATGATATATCTGAAGGCAAAACTGTGTTTATCAAAAATGTGCCTTTTTCTGCAACAAACGAAGATTTAAAACTATGTTTAAGTGGTTATGGACCTATATATTACGCTTTGCTTTGTATTGATCCACTTACAGAACATTCTAAAGGAACTGCTTTTGTAAAATTCGTAGTAAGCATTATTTCTTTGATAAGCATTTACTTATATAAATCATATAATTTAATAAGTTTGTAATTACATTTCTAGAATAAAGAAGATGCAGAGAAATGTATGCAAGCAGGAACAGAGCTATGTTTACAAGGTAATATTCTTGATTGCCATCCTGCACTTCATAAACTTGAATTACAGCAAAGAGCAAAAGAAAAGAAAGTAATACACAAAGATTCAAGGAATCTATATCTGGTAAAAGAAGGAGGTACTATTTTTAGTTGTTCTCCCATATAAGTTTTATATAGATTCACTAATTATAATTAATGTTTTAGTAATACTGGCTGGTACAAAAGCTGCAGAAGGAGTTTCTGCTACAGATATGGCAAAAAGATTACAATTGGAACAATATAAAACTCAGATACTGAGAAATTTAAATATGTATATTTCAAAAACCAGATTAATAATACATAATCTACCCCCAACATGGAATGAGTTTAAATTAAGAACATTATTTACAACACACAGTAATCCAAATGCAATTATTAAAGAAGCAAGAATCATGAGAGACATGAGAAATATAGATAGTAAAGGCATTGGAAAATCTAAAGAATATGGATTTGTTACTTTTTCCAATCACGATGATGCACTAGCAGCTCTTAGATATCTAAATAATAATCCTCGAATTTTTTCCACAAATAAGCGCCCAATTGTTGCTTTCTCTATTGAAAACAGAACAGCATTAAAAGCTAAAGAAAGAAGGGCACTTAGGTCCAAAATAAGAAATCCGAATTCCAAGGATTACGATCCAGACCTTCACAAAAAGGAAAAAGATGTTAGTAACAGTAAACAAACATTAAAAGATATTAATAAGGTACCTGCTACAAATGAAATGAAAAAGATTGCAGTTACTAATACATTTGGTGGAGTAAATGCAACTCCTGGTATTAAAAAAATGAGGAGCAGATATAATCTTAAAACACAAGCAAAGTTACATTATGCACAATTGAAGAAAGAAAAGAAAAAAAGCAAAGGTGTAAAAACCCTTGCCGAAAAGAAAAAGGATTTCAGAAAACAACCTAAGCAAAAACAAAATCATAAAATCCAAGATAATGATAGCTTTTCCTTGCTAGTAAATAAATATAAGCAAAGTTTAAAATCTGTACCTCAAAAAACATCCAAATGGTATGACCAGTAAATATGAGACCTTGTTTAGTTATTTTAAATTATATTTTTGTAAGTCCAATAAATACATAATAAATAATATACCCACAACCATTTATATGTATATTTGTATTTTATAAGATGTAGAAAATGGATTCTAAGAAACAGATCCCACATTGCAAAATTCAAATTTGACGCAATTATTTTTAGTAACCTCAACATAAAGATATTAAAATTCCTATTAATGTAATGGTAATGGGAGCGCTAGTTTGGTACACGGCGAACTGGGCTGTCGACATCGTATCACTATAGTTGTGGCTTGACGGGCGATGATATCTTTTCAGACAACGGCACTGCGTGTTGTGTTACGAAAATTCAATATGAATTCGCTTGATGAACTTTTAAAAATCGAGAAGACTGTGTGCTTGTTGTTTAAAGGTGAACCCCCATGGAGCTCCAAGCAGGGCGTAATAAATTTGGCGCATTTGCAGACTATATTAAAAAGACGCGGCATAGGCAACACAACATACGTCACACATCCATAAACATATAAGAAAAGAACGTGTACGGTTGAATAATGTAATGGCTGTCTGCACATTATATGGGTGACCTATATATTTACGATCCCTGCATATACAACATTTATGAAACACTATTGATGATCATATTGGGAGTAAACTTATTACGCCGTGGTACAAATGCGATTCCCTGCATGGTTTTGTAAAAAAAAAATACAAACATTTTGCCAGCTCTAAATGTTGTCTGTTTTATTTCCCATTAATTCAAAGCAAATAGCAATTATTTTTAATTTAATTTATAATTTTGTAGAACGTTTATATATTTCAAAAACTGTTCTTATATCTTTCTCCCATCAGGCTCTACTATCTATGTGCATAAATGTAAGTTAATCATAAATAGTGTATTTATTTTTACAATCTATACATAATCCACAGATACGACACATTTATTGTTTACAAAATAAAAACAAGCAAATGTATTCCTTCACCTGGGAAACCCAAACGTGATAAACGAAACGATTGTTTTTGTAAGATCCATTCTCCATTTTAAATTAAGCGCTGGAACTAGTCGTTTCCGTCATCTACCATTTGCATCAATTATTTACGAACTACGCAAACGCGAATTCTTGGAGCTGCTTTCCCATTGGTCTCACATTTGTGCACGTCATTGCAATCTGCAACGAATTGATTTCTTGGTCAGTTTTTCCCAGGGCTTGTTGAGGTAAGGTATTGCATACAAAGCTCTTCTTAGTACTTACAATTACAGCTCATATTATTCATTAAATTTGTTTGCATTTAAATTTTATGTAGTTGGAAATTAATTGAGTTTAAGAAGCTGTTGAGTATTTCTTTTTAAATCCGATATTAATTAGTGATACTTTTGTAGTACCATAGCTGCCATCCAAGAAATTATCCTGATTTACAACTGATACCTTAGATCATCTAAAAGAATCCAACATGTAAGTTATGTATTAAAATTACTAAAACTGCTTTTAATGATATATTTCTTCATTACAATGTTGCAAGTGATAGCATTTTTTGTGTTTAATATTAATATGAACCCCTGGCCCCGGTATTGATTTTTTTCCCTGCAATGGCGGATCGCGTAATTTATAGAAAGGGGGAAGGTTGCGCTATTTTCAATATGTCTTCGTTTTTATTGTTAGAATACACTCGATGCGATACGTAAGGATAATGAAAGAAGCAAATTGACATTGAAATCCATTAACTTTTTTTTAATGTTCTAAAATTGATGTTTGGCTGCCTGTATAATATAAAATGGGGTTACTAATTGAATTTGATTGTTCTTGATGAAATAGTTTATTAAACCTCGGGGAAAATGTTACCATACGTCTCCTACGTATTTTTTCAAGCAATTTTTACGTACTTAAAAGAAACAAAATTAGTGGACGTATACAGGAGTTACATATTTATATATATATATGTATATATTGTATGGCTTTGACATCAAAAATTATATACTGTAGGGCTTAACAGTATGGAATCTTACAAACATCTAGGTAGATTATTTATGTAATCTATCTATAGGAGAGTTACAAATACATACTTTTAAGGTTGTTGGTATATCTTAAAATAGATACTTCCTATGGAAATGTTATTTTAATACTTTTCTTGATGTTTTTAACACTTGTATTTCTATACTATTTTATACTCCTTGCTTTCAATATTTTAGAGTGGTGTGATGGCCATGATGGTATTGTACCATGAGTATTAGGCTTTAAAATATTGCAAATAAAGAGTGTAAAATAGTATGTAATCATGTATTATTAAATACAAGTGTTAAAAATATCAAGCAAAGGATTATAAATAACAGCTTCATGGAGAAATACCTATCTTAAGATGTATCAACAATCTAAAAAGTATGCATAATATATTTGATTGGACTCCTATATCCGTTTCCAATTTTTGTAGTAAGAAGGTAATTACTAGGTTATCTGTGTGAAAAACAAAGTTTGAAAAACTATGTGAGATGTTTTCTTCATTTTAGCCAACTTCAGTCATTATATCCATTACAATGGACATAGAAAATGAACTAGTTTGAAATATGTATGTTGTTTGTCCCACCTAAATTAAGTTTAAGCATTGCAAAATTTGTTAATACGGGGTGTCTCATATTATAGCCCCACAATCCCCACATTATTATAATTATGTGATTTAAATCTTTTCTAAATAGGTCATTTGGGAAAACCAACGGTACTGCCTTTAGAGGACGCCGGAATAACACCTATAGACAAGAAGAGTCGAATGGATACAACAATAATAATGGTGCTGATAACAGGTTCAGAAACTTTAACAATGGTAGATTTAATAAGAACACAGGCACACAAGGCCACCGTCTCAGAAAACCTGTTTGGGATATCAAAAGTTTACACCCATTTAAAAAGAACTTTTATTCAGCACACATAAATGCACTAAATCGATCTCCATTTGAAGTAGACCAGTATCGCAGCGCAAGACAAATTACAGTAGAGGGTGAGGCACCAAATCCGATTCAAAATTTTAATGAGGCAAATTTCCCTGACTATGTTATGTCAAGTATTGTAAAACAAGGATATGACGCTCCTACAGCGATCCAAGCGCAAAGTTGGCCAATTGCTATGAGTGGCAAAAATATGGTTGGCATTGCTCAAACTGGTTCAGGAAAAACTTTGGCTTATATATTGCCTTCTATCGTTCATATTAATCATCAACCACAAGTTTCACGTGGTGAAGGACCAATTGCCCTCGTATTAGCACCTACCAGGGAATTGGCACAACAGATTCAACAAGTAGCAAACGAATTTGGTTCTACTTCTTGCATTCGTAATACTTGTATATTTGGTGGCGCACCAAAAGGGCCACAAGCACGTGATTTGGAAAGGGGTGTCGAAATTGTGATAGCTACACCTGGACGACTTATCGATTTTCTCGAACGAGGTACTACAAACTTGGGGCGATGCACATACTTGGTGTTGGATGAGGCTGATCGAATGCTAGATATGGGCTTTGAGCCACAAATTCGTAAAATTATTGAACAAATCAGACCTGACAGACAAATACTAATGTGGTCAGCTACCTGGCCAAAAGAAGTGAAAAAATTGTCTGCGGATTTTTTGGAAGACTATGTCATGATAAACATTGGATCTCTACAACTCTCTGCTAATCACAACATACTACAAATTGTAGATGTTTGTCAAGAGCATGAAAAGGAATCGAAGTAAGTACCTTTCGTATTCTTTCTGATAATTGAAATTTATATGATGAAACTACCTTCTGATTATTATTGATGATTTTATTACATATTTATCCTCTAAGAAGATCTGATTTCTTCTTATAAATTTGTAAACTTTGCAAGCACTTACATTTTTCCATAGAAATATTTACTTACAGGTTGAATAATTTATTACAAGAAATCTCTGAAAATGCCGAATATGGTGCAAAGACAATTATATTTGTTGAAACAAAGAAGAAAGTGGAGGATATTACCAGAAATATTAGAAAGTACAAATGGCCTGCAGTGTGTATGCATGGAGATAAGAGCCAACAGGAACGTGATTACGTTTTGAGAGAATTTCGCAATGGAAGATCTAACATACTTGTTGCTACAGATGTCGCAGCTAGGGGTCTAGGTATATTGCTCTTATTTATTTTCTTTTGTTTTAATTTTTATTTTTGAACCTCAAAGGAAAGCATAGTAGCATATGTTGGGATGTTCCAGACTGCTCAAATTGGACAATTACTGTAATGCGTTTAAAATGGTACATTTAACACTATTTCTTTTTTCTATTTATTTGAGATAAATGTTTTTATGGTTAAGGTAATAATCCGCGAGTGTTCTAAATTACTTTCAAAACAATGGTTTACTATAGTTTTCTTTTTTTGTTTCATTTCTATAAAATATTTTTTGCTTTGTTAAGGCCCTTCATATACAAAATATCAAGGGGGATTTTTCGGGGCACAGATTTTACTAAATTATAGTCCATCTTAAGTTGGGTACGCTCTTGAGCAGCACTGTCGTTTGACGTATACATTCGCAGACAATTTTAGTGATCTGCAAATTTGGGGCTGTTTACTTGTCAATTTCGTCGTTGAGGGAGGCGTGGGGTGAAGGGAACCTTGCATTAGTTCGCATATTTTCCGAAGCTCATTTCTAATTGGATATAGAGTAGGTACAGATTTTCTGCTAATGCGTTAATAAAATTACAGTATTGTACAAAATATAAATATAAACTGGGACAACTAAGTATTATGTAAAATATTCATAGAAAGATAATTCTATTTCTGCACTCTATGTTGTATTTACAGTACTAGTACATATTTCATATTTGTACAAATCTTTATTATCCAGTAAATAATATTCAAAGATTAACATTTCACAATTATTAACACAGGTGCATTGAAATTGAAACCTTTGTAATTTTATTTTATCTTCATCCTTCTATTTTAATTGAATTTTACATTTTTTCTAATTTTCTTTTTAGACAAATGTTCAAAATGAATTATTGTTTTGAGAGTTCCATTGTATATAAATTTATCCCTATAAATGCTAAAGTTATTTAAAGTGTTGATGTGCTATTTACTTAATTTATTATTCATTTTAGTATACAGTCTGGTTGTCCATTTGTTTCAGAGGCACGTGCAGGATGAGCGTACTTAGCTGAAAGCTAACGTTTGCCTTGGTTGCATTCTTTGCAATTATATTCTTGCGGTGTCTCTGGCCGACTTATTCCTTTTTGGAGTGGTCGCGCTGAAGTAAACGAACCGATACTGGAAGATATGATGACGATCAAACGTCAAGTATGGCAATTCCCTAAGCTTATTTAAAATTTTAACAGTATCGTTACTATTCCCAAATAATCCATTCTAATAATACCTTATTTTTCCTACAAAATAAAATCCCTGAAACACTGTATCGGTTTGAATGATTACTGACGGAGGTATTTGCCAATCTGATGGAAATCAAAACCACATCTTCCATTCGGTCACACAGTGGATTCTCCAATTGAAAGGCATATTGGGATCTGCTGTAGATTTATATCGTGTGCTATTATAGCTGTACCATTTTGATACATATAGCCAAGCGTCTTGTGGATTCTGTGAGTTCTCGAGCGCAATGGTTAGTATCTTTTTTTTTTTTTCATTTTATTTCGTTCATTTATTTCATTTGTACTAAATAAAAAGCATTTATTTAATATGACTTGACTACTAACAATTGCATGTTTCACTTTTACAGTTACACTTTTTAATAAATGAAAAAAAAATAATTTTCTGTGTTACTCAAGCTTTTCGTTTAATCTTCATGACGTCGATCCATTAAACATCAGTAGCTTTCGTTTTACACTCTTCAGATGTTTTGCTTCATTTCAATTACAAGCCGCGTTCTTTTTCAAAATTAAGTGATACTGAAATGCAGTTTTACGATGCACTTTACGGAAGCGCTTTAGATAATGTGAAGCGGAATAATAGCGTCTCAGTTGTACTGAAACGCCTCACATAACCCATAAACATGAGTACATTTGGTAAAGTAACACGAAATCAGTCAATTATTAATCAGTGTGGTACGTTAGGATTTGATAATTCTTGTAAGACGTCGTTTATTAGAAATGTAAGCATTGCGGTGACATGCATGACCTTAAAGTTAAAAAATAGACTATCAATAAAGAAAAATTTCGTAAAAGAAAGCAGCAAACATAACCTAAACACACAGCTTCAATCTGAGGCAGTTCGAAGTGAAGCGAAACGTTCGTTTAATTTGCGTTTCACTTGCATTTCCGTGGTGCTTCAGTTGACGTCACAACTGAAGTGAAGCGGGTGTAAAACGAAAGCTACTATTGTATTTTACTCCTAAACGTACACTACGAGTTATTACGGGATAAATGAAAATATAACCTCCAAATATCAATAAACCCGTAATGTTGCGGATCTGGACTTTTTTTGCATTATGATTCGTTAACGTAATATTACGTACCTGGACGCTAAGTGGTTAAACAGTTTTCCTTAAGTAAAAATTGAAGAAAAAAACATTCACAAGTTTTTTGTTACATTATAGTCCACATGTAATATATTTCTAAAAAAATAAATGCTTTTGCCAAATTTATGTTATCAAATGCCTGTGATAAGTTTCAACAGCTCAAGTGAATAGTACAGTGCTTAGCTTATAATAGATTAACCATTAGACATGATCGTTAAATTATCCAGTTAAAATTACTTCACGGGCTTATTGCTAAACATTGACTACATTTTAATGCTTATCTTTTATTTAGATGTTGATGGTATCAAATATGTAATAAACTTTGACTACCCTAATTCATCAGAAGATTACATTCACCGTATTGGAAGGACTGGTCGCTCTGACACTACAGGCACTTCTTACGCATTTTTCACTCCGAGCAACTACAAGCAAGCAAAAGATTTAATATCTGTCCTCCAAGAAGCGAATCAGGTAATTGAACACGTGTAATAGAATTGTTTATATTTTCCTCTCAAATTTGGCATGCCTTCACTTTGATTTCTCAGTGAAGCATGAATGCTTCTGGGAGGTAAATAAAATTGGGAATTATGCCTTCGGTGTCCACACACAGTAGTCTGGATCCCATCCTTAGATTTCCCAACATTTTTTTAATTCATTGGGATTTTTTTGTATTTACTTTATAATTTTGTATTTAGGTAATTAATCCAAAATTGTCAGAAATAGCAAGTCGTTTTGGGAATAGTTTTGGAAACAAAGGCCGATGGGGTTACAGTGGTTTTAGAGGCAGAGAAAACGCCGGACCTCGTTCACATCAAAGATTTGGAAATGGCACTATGAATAGATTTAAGAATAATGCTAATAATTATACCAATAATGGAGGTAAACTATTTTTAGAAAACGACAATTTTCTATTTGTAAATTAGTGTTTGTTGCAGGGTATTAAATCTCATTCTTCATCTCCATTCACTGAATAATTCCACACACTTTAAACTAATAATGAAACAAAATTGTATTTAATTTCTGTGGTCTAGTTTAAATGTTTACCTATTCAATGAATTGCATGAATTCGTTAAATGTGTATCGTAGTTACACTTTGACTTATATCTGTGATTAGAATAATAGTTGTTAGTATTATTATATTTAAGTAATCTTCGAATTATTTATTTGTATGTAAAAAGAAATATTTGAAAATTAAAGCGTCTTATATTCTACATGAGGTATTTTATATAATGATTGTTGTAATTGTTAATAACTTTGGAAAATTGAGGGTGTATAATAAACTACACCGTACAATAGAAAAAAAATCTAGATGGGAACTTTCTGAAACTGCTGTGCGGATTTAAAATTGCCGCCTTTCTTGCCTACGTCAAATTTATGGAATATTTTGTTTTCCTTATGCATTGTGGTGTAATCTGTTGATATCTCTTGTTTCGAATAAATGTTTTAATTGGCGGTTTAAGTTATAAACCTTATCCATTTTAGAATACGAGGAGTGATTACTAAGAACCGAACTAAAGCTGGCTTTTTTTTTTTATAGGAGTCTCCCAAGCAGCACAATTCAAATATATATGATGCATTAAAAGTGAAATTGTAATTTATGAAAAATCGGTTTCCGCATTCGAAAGTTACAAGTAACGAAGAGCTAACAATAAATATGAAGAGTTTACATTTTACAACAAACAAACCTGTGTGGCTGTCAGATTTTGGGTTATTAGCACTGATTATTGAGGTAAAGGTGGGAAACGCTTGTAAGCAACCCCGTCCACCCGTTTTTACCTGATCACGGCCGAGATAAGCATTGTGCCTATCGTCAGGTGCACATCAGCGACATGCACAATGCATAAAATTCGTGCGGATTGTCAAATTCGCCCACTGAACGATGTTATGAGTCGGTGTGGATGACTTGCTGACGCGTGCTAAGTAAGAATGCCTCATTTGCAAAGAAGCTCTCTTACTTATAAAGCCCCCCCCATACTCTTCGATTTTGATCGAAGAGAATGGGGCCCTTAACATCAAGAAAAATTGGTTTATGGGTAATAAGTAAATATTCGCAAATACCTGACTTAATGAAATTTATATATTCATTTTACGTCAATTATCGACAAGAGAATAATCAAACTTATTGGTCAAGTGAATAAACGGTTATAGCGCCATCTGTGGGACCTCTGGGGTACTCAAAAGCATACATAACTCCTTTCAACAAACATTTATTTTCGATAAGTTCATGGATTAGGTGATGAAGGGAACATGCTCATTTGTCAATCCATAGACTAGTTCATGAACGCATCAGAAAGGGCGTGAAGGAACAACGCTATAATCTAATCGGGTATTCTAACCGGCTTTGCGTATCTTTAGTTTTAGCACGGCCTCCTGTATAAATGACACATAGTCTATCCGGTCCTACGCGTCAACAACTTTCGTGAAATGACATACAGGTAAGGAGAGATGGGGCACTTAACGTTAAACTTGTGTGCCTTTCCCTCTGGTGGTCTGTGAACTCACCTAAACAGATACCGCGCCAAATCTCATATATTTAAAACTTGAAGGGTGCATAATGCCATCCAAATTTCTATTCATTCTTTTATACAAGTTTCTTTTCGCGTAATGTCATTCACAAAATGCGCCAAAAACTGTGCATTCCAACTATAATTCTGTTCAGAAAGTGAGCCCATATGTTGCGCAAAAGAACACGCATTGACGGTTTCAATTGACTCCTCAAAGTTTTATTTACAATTGGAATTTAGCTTTTTGCTTACCAGATGGAACACCATAAACACACTGTTCGGATAACTCCTGCCGCACAAAATTGTTAAACCACTTATTTTGCAAACACAATAACGCACCAACCAGCTTTAACAATAATTTTATTCACGTACTGACTTCTACAATAGCAACTTAAAGACTAAAGACTTTGAGGGCAAACAATTCGCTCTAACATTAATCTACCCTACTCAACAAAAACGTAGCCATTAGGAATATAATTACACTAAAAAGTGCAGGCGGGTACATGAATCATTTTTACCTCGACGTCCGTTAACAAAATAATAATTAATTCGGGACAATATTTACAGACGAAATACACAATAATAATACAAATAACGATAATGATTAAACAATAAGTAAAAACCAAAAGAACAACTAAAGGAATTATAATATAAATTTAAAATACTCTATGCACTTCTAGAATTTACACTCGGGGCCCTCTATTGGTACAGTAACCCCTGGTTTGCACCAGAGGTATACTAGTGCACCCCTGCATACATTGGTCTAGTGGCTCCATCTTTCCATATAAAACCATTGAACGGAATTTGAACAACTTACGTGTATCACTGGTCATATACAAAAACCACCGTAAAGTGGCGCTCCCTCTGAAACAAAAAGAAATTCCTTGAACTAAAGATGCGCAAGGCCGCTGGACTGAAAGTGTACATCATATTTAGGAGGCCCTGAGTTTTAGTTAGTATCTTTATTTTTGTTTCATAGAAAGCGCCACTTTACGGTGCTTTTTGTATGTAACCAATACACGTGTTTAAATTGTGTTGAAAAGATTTATATGGAAATAAAATAGGATAGGATGGCTTGAAATAGTGAAACTAAAACAAAAATATTCTTACTGCCTTAATGATTCAATCGATTCATCGATATTTTCTCGTTTATTCGTTTCATATTATGGCATTTAAATATGGCATATAAAAATATTAAGTTATTGTTGAACGCATTTAGTTCACTTCGTAGTACCTCAAATTCGATTTACCGAAAAATATTTTACATTTAAATTGTAACAAAATTGTACATAGCTGTACTAATATTACAACTACTCTACGACTTTAGGACAGATTGGTCTATTGGTTCTATTATTCATTGGACTACTTATGTTTTTAATATTTCAAAACCTTCGCTCACATAACCGAATAAAAACATAATATACTTTCTTATAATATAATATCTTTTGATTTAGTGTAAACATTATTAAATCGTATTTGAATATTATAGCTAGAAGCCAGATATTGGAAATTTTGAAAGAAAAGTTTTTAAATATGACATACACATATGTTACTGTTAGGTTTAGAAAATTATGAAATCTTTAAGTTGGTGCTAAGCAGTGACATTTAGTTGATATTGGCGGATGGGATAAATAGACAAGCAGTATATGATGTATACACGTGAAGTAGAAATAATGCAATAATGTAACGGTTTTTAGAATTAGAATTATTGATTTTTTTTAAACACCAGATTTATGAAATTGTAAGAAGTTACAACTTACCAAATCACCAGATTGGTAATAAAATCACCAGGCTTGGAATGGTGTAAAGTTAGCACAATACGCCATATTTGGCGAACTGGTGGAGAGCGTATTTTGGAAGATTTTACCTTAACCAGAGATATTAAATCAAAAAAAGATTTCTGCCAATAGCCAAATAGTCAAAAGATATAAAAAATAAATTAAAAAAATATACAAATATACTTCTGGGATCACACAACACGTCTGATTGAGTAGTTCCAGGCATTCCTGTCAGCTGTACGTGAGGAATGCCTGGAACTATACAATTAGACGTGTTGTGTGATCCCGGAAGTATATTTATATATTTTTTATATACAGTGATATTAAGTTTAACATATTTTTCCTTTGTAGTTTCTAGTTGTCGAAATAAAATATTTTTATTAGCCAGTCTAGGGACTTTTTTATTTATTTATTTATTTTAAACTGCAGAAAGGGATACAAATGGTCCCATAAGAGTCTGTACTATCTCCTAAAAGGCGATTGGACTATAGAAGCAATGTTATTTTTGACATATCCCGTAGCATAATAGAGAAATTTATTTTTGTACCAACTGAAATTTCAAGTTTCGCGCCAGTAAATTAATCCCGATCCTTTCTTAATATCTCTTATTTTATGCCAATATTCGAAAATGCAGGTAATTGCATTATTTACAATATATTTATATCGCAGCAAACTTCCTCCACACCAATTAAACTAAATGCCCCAGCAACGGTCACTGTAAAAGAAAATAGAAACTCCGAAGAGAAATGATTCCATTTCTTAATCAGCACAACGTAGTGTACGACGAGTTGGGACATTTTTGTGTAGCTACATACATTGTTTTTATGTCAGTATTAGTAAAAGGTGAGTTTTTGTTTAATTAATTACTTTTTAAATAAACTTATACGTATGATTTATTTATTATGTAGATACTTCCTACAATTTTATATTAATAATAGAAAGATATCAAATAATCCCATCTCAATTTCATATTAATTTCGTATTTAGTTGTATGGGGTTTTTCTCCACTCTTGAAAAGGTTTATGGGTTCACCATATTAATGCATACATTGTCTCAATTGAATACCAACGATGTGTGTACCTTTAAAGTAAATTTATAGACAATTTTATATTACAATTTTAATTTATTGAATAATCAATCATAATATTTTGTTGATAATTTCTAAAGATGTTCTAAAATGTAAGATGAAATATTGAATTTTTCCACAAACCCGTGTAGCTAAGTCGTTCAATACTTATAAATACTTTTCTCGGAAAGTGTTTATTTTGAGGATATTTGATTCTGATCAACCCCCAACTTTATAAAACTGCTTATATTTTTTTGTTTTATAGCCAAACAATCATATGCCATTGTAGCTTGCTATAATTGCATTAAAATATTTTTTAAATGGTTAAGAGAAAGCTAATTAAAGAAACACTTGCACATCCAAGCATTCCACTTTGAAAGTTACATTTCGTTCACAAAAAGAAATGCCATTGCAACAATATGACATGAATATAAATCATGGAAATTTTGTTTATATAAATCACAATGCATAGTTTTTTTTAATAGAATTTGTTTTGTAGATGAATGCTATATCACATATCGTTCGATTACGTCAGGATGTTGGTAGAGTTATAGTTTTAATTAAACGCAAACGCTCTCAAGCCGCTGTAATTTGGGACGAAATAAATTCACCCGATATTACAAATGTCAAACCATACTTGTCGATCCCCGGTCCTAAACCTATCCCTATATTGGGAAACACTTGGAGAGTGTTTCCTATTGTAGGACAGTACGATATCTCGGATGTTGCAAAGCTTTCCGAAATGCTTTACAGAGATTATGGAAATATTGTTAGACTCTCTGGCTTGGTTGGTAGACCGGATCTGCTTTTTGTATACGATGCTGATGAGATTGAAAGAGTTTATAGACAGGAAGGGCCTACTCCTTTCAGACCGTCTATGCCCTGTTTAGTCAAATACAAAAGTGAAATTAGAAAGGAATTTTTCGGTAAACTTCCTGGAGTCGTTGGAGTGTAAGTATAATTTTGTTATTCCGTTTGTCATGATGGAAAGGCGATACGTAGCTATATAAGTGTTCTACTAAATCTATATACGTTTATTATGATCTAATTGTCTAATTATCCAATATTGAATATAGTAAGTAATTATAATAGGTATAAAGGTAAATATTTCCTTATTTCTTTGCTTGAATCAATTATTTATGGAGGGTATCATGAATGTGTAAAAAGATTAACTTAAAACAAAATATATCTTAGATTGCTACTAATAATGCTAATAATTTTAATATATAAATATAGAACATAAATGTTTTTAGTAATAGGTTATATGACTTCACTAATTTTGTTCTCATTTCGAATAGTGAATGTTTTCAATTTATAATTGCATAATGGATTCAACTGAGAAGATTTATTTAATTTTCTTCTGGACTTTTCGATACCACCCTGAAATATTTTTTTTTTGGGAAAGGTAAAGGTATGTAAAATCCTGTTACACTTTGTAGCGAAAGGTGCACTGGAGTATTAATATTTACTTTATTAACTTTCTTTAATGACAAAATTTAACAACATCCATATATAACTCAAATAATGTGAACTCGATACTATTTTCTTTCCTAAGAAATTTTGGTTTTGGTTCGAAAAGATTTGAAATTATTACTCACTCACTCAGCACTCAGGTTTTGTTGATTCCATGGGCTATTATAAATCGCCATCTTTCGTTTCTGCGGAATCTGATATTTGAAAGGTGTATATTGCTCTTAAAATTTCGTCCAATTCGATTTTCAGTTTTTCGCATTAGAATACTTTAATATGCCGATATTTCTGTGTTTGTATGTCAAATTTCTTTGCACTCCCTTTAACTACATCCACCCTCCTTCCCTGATCAAGTTATGCAACGATACAAGAGAAGGACTAACAATGAAAGTTAATGCTACTATTAATAAAATTAAGTTTTTATTACTAATAATTCAATTTGAAATATGCATAAGAGAGTTCAATATATTATTTAAGTTAGTTAAAGAAAATCAGTTGTTTGTTTGATGAAATACAGATGATACAAAAAAACGATATCATTTCCATTAAGTTCGTTTGAATATTAAGTAATTATTTTTGATTGATATATAATTCATTTATTTAAATTTAAGCTTTTATTGTTCATATTATATAAATCGCCAAAACTTGAAAAACTGTGAAACTCTAGGCGCAATTTTCACCAATCACCTATGGGATTTCGCAGAAAAAGAATCTTCCGAAGATTGAAATTTAAAACAAAAATTGCTTATTTTCACTTTTTTTTGTTAACCTTTCTATTCGGGACACTCATTCTATGTACAAGCATACCCATTACATATTTTGTCGCGAATATTACTGAGAGATGTAGTAATAGAATTGTAAATGAAATGTTATATAATTTCCTGCAATCAGATAGTGAAAAGGACAGCAACATCTCAAGGATTCTACCTAGTTTAGCATTGTTTATAGATTTAATAATTTTCCATCCAATTTTCTATCATTTACTATCTTGAAGAAGTAGGTTGATTTAAAATGTATTATTAAAAAAATATGTTATTAAATTTTAATTTGAAAGAAGAAAAGAATAACGTAGATATCATTCATTAGCAACACGCTATATATCATTATGGGTTCAATAAAATAAAACGAGACAACAATAGCATATTTTCATAAGTGAATTTCAGTTTTTCAATGATATATTGGAGATAAATACAGGATGACCTGATCGCTTTATGACTAAACTTTGACAGGTTCTAGCTGCGGTATGTTATATGAACCAAAATTTACTTCAATGCTATAGCGTCTTAAAGATGTAAATAATATTGTTTATTCCATGAAACAAAACATGGGTCCATTTGCCTTAGTTACGGACTTATAAGCTTCTAAGAATTTGTAATCATTAGTTGGTAAGAGAAAAATTATTTATCTCATGCTGTCAATGTTTCTACGAGTTAAAATTTTGGGTTTCGAAGATGCATTCATTTACGACGAAAGAATATGCAGATATAATTTTTGTGTATGGGTTTTGCGATGGAAACGCTAAAGCAGCAGCCATAGAATAGATATCGATGCAGCGCATTTATCCAAACAGACATCAACCTGTTTTGAGTTCGGCATTTCGAAGATTTCCATTTCCGGTTCCAATCAGCTAATCGTGCAAGATGAAGAAAATGTAATTAATTTAAGTTTTGATTTCATTGGAAAAATGTACAAGCTTTATAATCCAAAGATGCCACTGGGTTCTACAGCGACAAGCGCAAAATGGCGACTTTATTTCACACGTCTTGTGCTCCGATGAAGCGTGTTTTCCTAGGGGCGACGTCAATAATTATCACCATGACCACGTGTGGTCTCTGGAAAATCCTCATGTAACTAGAGCAGGCCGTCGATTTCAACAACGCTTTAGTGTAAACATTTGGTGTGGTATTTTCAACAATCATGAACCAAAATTACCTAGAGAAATTATAAAATACCATTAAAATGGAGATAAAGATATATATCCACCATATCATCTTTAGAATAATTCATTTTTAAGTAAAACGAACGCGTTTCGGCGTACTTTTCATACTTTGACAACGTGTCATTTGTTTCATTTCTTATTAGCCGCCACCTTTATATCTTTTAGGTACATTGACTTTATGAAAAACTTTAATTATTGTAGAAACCGCTAAAAATAGGTATAGGGAAACCTAATATGGATCACTTTTAGTTATAATATACAGGTCTTCCATTTAACTAAATCGAGAAAAATCATTTTGAAGTTGGTGAAGTCAGTACATTCCTGATGGCCAGCCTGTACATCAGGTGATAGAAAAATTTATCATACTCTGCCGTTTGAAGAATTTTTTCTCCTTCTTTTGTTAGCGTCATTGTCTCCCCCGCATAGGTTAAAATAGGCCTTAGTAACGTTTTATATATTTTATTTTTGTTCTATTGGCAAGTTGTTTGTTTGTGTGTCTTTTTGTTCGCGTAAAATGTTTCATTCATTTGCTGTACCTTTTCTTTTATTTCTTGAAGGTTGTCTCCTGTCCTGCTTATGTTTACTCCCAAGTATTTAATATTGTTAACAGTTTCAAAAGTATCCTCTTCAATTTTTACCTTTCCCTTAATTTCCCTTCCACCTATTTGCATGTACTTCGTCTTCATCTTGTTGATCCTTAATCCTAGAGTTTCACCCTTCGCTTTGATCTGTTTATATATATTTTCTAAACTTTTTCTTTGTTTTGCTACTATGTGCGATTATTTGCGCCCCTCGGTTTCTTATATTTCCTTTATTTACATTTTTGGTCACGTATTCCAAACAAATGTTGAATAGAGTAGCAGTGCATCCCGCTGTCTTACGCCCTTATTCAGCTCAAAGGCTTCCGTTTCAATATTATATTACATTCCCAAAATATCAGATCGCTCCCTAGCATACAGCGCCAGTAATAAAAGGCGGACGTACTGTACTATTGCTGCACCCTATATATTAAAACGTAATTACATATTAATTATAAACAATCTCGTAATTATTTTAGACACGGTGAGCCTTGGAGGCAATTTCGAACAAAGGTTCAGAAACCAATATTGCAATTACAGACAATTAGGAAGTACATTAATCCAATTGAAACTGTCACTACAGATTTTATAAAAAGGTAATTCCTCAATGTATGCTGTTCTTCTATTAGTCCAATATTTGAAGAAATTATTTAAAAAATGCTGCTAAAGAATATGATAATATACTTAATATATATTTTACAGGATGGAAGAAATGAAAGACAAAAACAATGAAATGCCGCCAGATTTTGATAATGAGATTCATAAATGGTCACTAGAGTGTAAGATAATTGCTTATGTTACATACATATATTAAACCGAATCACTTGTCAGGTATTGGCCTAGTATCCTTGGACGTAAGACTTGGATGTTTGGATAAACATTTAACGCCACAATCTGAACCTCAAAAGATAATAGATGCCGCAAAGTACGCTCTTAGAAATGTTGCTATATTAGAATTAAAGTTTCCGTTTTGGAGATATTTTCCTACTACCATTTGGAAAAATTACATCAAAAATATGGACTACTTTGTTAGGTATCTTCTCTTTTTTTTCCTTTTGAGTTATTTAGGGAATGTTTGAATTGCAATTTGTATTCCCATGCAGAGTGTGCACAAAATATATTGATGCAGCCATAAATAGATTGCAAACGAAGAAAGCGGATGGTGATACTGAATTATCCTTGATTGAAAGGATATTAGCTAAAGAACCAGATAAGAAAACTGCATCTGTCCTTGCTTTAGATTTAATACTTGTAGGAATAGATACGGTAAATTTCAATTCGTTGCGTTAATATACGTGTGAAGTTGTACTAATTCTTAATTTTAGATTTCTATGGCTGTTTGCTCTATCTTGTATCAATTAGCTACACGACCGGAACAGCAAAAGAAGATGCATGATGAACTAAAGCGTTTAATGCCAGATCCTAACACACCTTTGACTCCCAAACTTCTAGATGACATGGTATTCGTGAAGGCTTTTATTAAGGAGGTACTTAGGTAAATGGAAACTTGATTTTCCTTAATAGTTTTACATACATATTATTATTAATTTTTTAGGATGTACTCTACTGTTATCGGAAATGGGAGAACTTTGCAACAGGATGCAATAATTAAAGGATATCACGTTCCAAAAGGGGTAAATACTTTTTGTCTATTATATTAACGGTATATATATTAGGTAATGACTCCCAAATGTAGACTCAACTCGTTTTCCCAACGCTAGTCACTGGACAGATGGAAGAATACGTTAATAAGTCTAATGAATTTATACCAGAACGATGGATGAAAAATGAAGACGAAAGCTATAGGATACATCCGTTTGCTTCTTTACCATATGGGTACGGTGCAAGAATGTGTCTTGGGCGAAGATTTGCGGATCTGGAAATACAAATACTGCTGGCCAAGGTGTGTTTTTAAATTTTACCGTTGAATAATTAAAGATCTTTTATACGATAGTTTTATAAGAAGTACCTATCTATATTTCAAAATAACCTTTCTTGTATAAAATAATAGAAGACAATAGCTTAAAAGTATAGAACTAAATCAAAAATTCCCTTATGCATTACCACCGAAAGAACAAGGCCGCACTGCTGATGTTTGACGTCAGCAACACTAGGTGTCCGTTGCTACACTGGTCGCTTCTTTTAACACCTGTTTTAGTCTGAAGTATTAGTTTTGTTTGTTATTATTTTGAAAGGCTTCCGGTTGAAAGAAGGTGCCAGAAGTCAACTGAGCCCCATTCGATTTTATCATGGAAAGACGAAATCTCAAAGCAAAAACTACCTATAATGTTGCATATTTCAAAACTACATTTTGTTTGTACGTGTTTCTAATACTTCCAGTTTTCTCATTTTATTTACTTTATTTTAATATTCATTTGTTCAGTTTGTTGATATAAAATACACCGTTAGGCGTGCCTCTGTCCACTGTCAGTGACGGAGAAAGTAAATACAAATGTAATTTAGCTCTCGTAACTTTCTTTGCCATTGACATTGCACTCTGCGCTACATTTAATGCGCGGTTATTTTGTAATATTTAATTCCTCGTCATAATATTTGTTACATTCGCAGAAGGTGTTTTAAGATAATATATGCATGAACATGTCTTTCATTCATTCAAGGAAACACCTCGCAAATTATGTCATAGTATGCACACACAGTTATTTCACGTCAACCTTGGCCGAGAAAATTATAATTAGTGAAACTGAAATGTGTCTGTGTACATAACCGTTCATACATACATTATGTATGTATATTTGTTTATATCATCCTTACTTTGCAGGTATGATGCTAAATGATTTGAACTAACTTACAAACTAGTAGTGAGAAATCTTACAGACAAGTCTTATAGATCCTAAGTATACTATTGTAAAATCCTCTATGGATATGGGTGGCTTTAAACAATTCTATTCTATTCTAAACTAACAAACTGCTGTTAGTTTTAGAAGGAATCATAGGAGAAGCCCAGATCCACTCTAGATACATCATCTATCATTGCAAACAACAGATCATTGCGTATGCAGACGACGTTACGCTGGTAACAAGATCAAAAGAGAACTGAAAGTTATCTTCAGTAAGTTTGAATCTACGGCAAAGAGATAAGACCTAATTATAAATAGTGAAAAAACAAAATACATATATGAAAATGAAACAGGGTCCGGAAGATGAAACGCAATATACAATATTTCAAACGGTGGATGAAGTTTCTACGTTTGGAAAGGTTGATATTTAGGACTAACAACTCTTTGGATGTGAATCTTTGACTCTGACACGAACACGGTTAAGATTGGGATATGGGAAAGGAAGGTGCTGCGGAGGATCTGCGGAGGCACAAGGGATTGGAAGATGACTGGTAGCAAAGAAAAACATACAAGGAAGTAAAAGGGAGGTATGGACATCCGTGTATAATTCGTCATATCAAAGGGAGAGGGGTGAGATAGTTGGGTCATGTGACCAGACTGGCGGAGCAGACTCGCTGTGGGCACTCATGGAAGATGGAGAAGAGGCAGCCCAAAGAAATGTTCGAGGGCTGTCGGCGTGGATTTAAGGAAGGTCGGCGTAGAGAACAGGAAAATAGCGGATCAGGACAGAATAATATGGAGAGGGTTGCTGAAGGGAATTGACGAACAGAATTAGTCCGCTAGATGATACTAAATCAAAGGGCTACAAGACTTATACGACTACAATTAATATATTTACATACGACATGCACTCATTATAACAATAGTAATACACCGAACAACTAAACAAAAATAAAATACCGTGCGGCCACGTCACAAGAACCAGTTGCGTTGCAATTTCTATGTTGCGATGATATGTAGAGGTCCGGCGATAACCCACGCCATTTAAAAAATATTTGTTTTCTCGTAAATATTTACAGATGAGCCTCTTATGTATACATACTTTTCGATAGTATATCATTAGAACTATTGCGTATTATCTTGATTCATATTTCAAATTCAGGCTGTATAAGGATTACTTTGCTATTACGAACGGTTAGCGTATTTAAAAATGTTTATGTACTTTAGAGTATGTAATGCTAGACTTATTACAAAAGATCAAATTACATATTTCCAAACTATCTATCTTTCTTTTTTCAGTTGATCAGGTCCTACAAAATTGAATATCACTATGAACCGCTGGAATATAAAGTTACATTTATGTATGCTCCAGATGGAGAATTAAAATTCAGGATGCTCAAAGTATCGGAGTGATGTTCAAATTTTTTTTTCTAATTTTTAGGAATCATAAATTATTTATTACTGTATAACACAGTTATACAGTAAGAACTAGACTAGAATAGACAGACTAGTTTTGCAACGCCTTCGGTACTGCACGTTAACAAGGAGTCCATGCATTTAAATGCCGATATTAAAAGTACTTAGAATTATTGAGTTGGAATAAATGGTTATAATCAAGGCTTACTGCTAGAAAGAAAAGAAGTTATAGTCTGTCTAGCAATATAACGCATATAACGATTTTCCGTTTTTGAATCCAGAGCTTGTCTATTGTCAATAACACCCGATCTTCACAAAAGAAATGTAAACAAAATACTAACATTTCACAGGTTCTTGTTCTTGCAATAAATTTCATCAGACAATACTCTTAAGTCGTAAAACCGAAAATCGTTGTATCTTCAGATATAATACAATATCACCGTTAACAGGAAATGAATATAGCCTCCAAAAAGATGTTATCAAAGTACATGTTACCTTATATCTTTTAGGAATTTGATGTTTGTTAATTTTTTGTATAAGTACAAATATAAACGTATGTATATACATGTTACAATTGTATTATATAGACGAATTAAATAAACAATATCTAGTAAAAGAAAAAAAAAGAGATCCTTTTCCATTTGGTTTACATCACATGTTAAACGATGTCCCGTTTAACATCTGGCGTCATTTTTGCAAGCTAAGTAGAAAATTTAGCAATCAATATTACAGATTCGTTTTCAGTTGCTCCGCACGAGTATTAAGATTAGAATTAGGACGACTTATTTAAAGTATGTTTCTGAAGTGGAACTGAACATAAAAACTGATCCAAAAAAGGTTTCGTTATTTATTAATACTAAAAGAGGTTGTACAAGCATACCTGGTAATATGTGTATTATATATGACACCGTTCTTTCTAAACCTCCTGAAATTGTTAATGGCTTCACTAACTATTTTAGTAGCGTATATATTCCACTTTTTTTGAGTACAGATAAATTTGTTGATGCAGTACTGAATACAAATATTTTACACGCAAGCACTATCACAGGCTCTGAAATTCAGAAAGTTGCTGCATAGCTGATAGGTAATTTAACAATGGGTGTACCGATGGTTTACCTTCCTTTTTAGTCAGAGATTGTGTTCCATGCCTTTTAACACCGTTGGACATTATTTATGATGGTATACTAACTCAGAGATCGTTCCCCCGTACATCGAAAGTTACCAAAGTCGTACCGGTATTCAAGCCTGCATCAAAAAATCTAGTCACCAACTATTGATGTAGGTCAATAGTTGGTGACTAGATTTTTTGATGCAAATGCATTAGCAAATAATTTTTCCAAAATATTTGAAATAGTTCTGTGTGATTTGATTTCCTGGCATATACGCTTCTTCATACATCGTAGTCAAAGGGACGCTCCACGAAGACCAAATTGTGTAATTTCACACAAGTATAGGAAAATATTGACAACAAAAAGCAAATTGATGTCATATACACTGACATTAGTAAAGCATTTGATCGTATGCAACACAATATTATTTTATCCAAATTGGAGATATTTGGTATACATCCAAATTTAATTAAGTTATTGGGAGGTTACCTAACTAATCGTCAGTTGTATGCAGAATACAATGACATACTATCCGATACTTAGACAGCCCATAGTGCCTCATATCGAGAGACCAAAAATAATTGTCTTGTCTGAAGTTGCAGTAACTGAATACAAAAAAAAGACAAACAAATTTTTTATATATATAATACCTCTATATAACACGTAAGACAATGGAAGACAATGTTGCTACAAATTTCAGACATGACAATCATTTTTGCTCTCTCCGTAGCACCTCAAGGCTCTGATCTTGGACCATGATTGTTCATTATGTTCATGAAGGACGTTTGCTGACGATTTTAAGATATTTACTGCCATAAATGACTTTGAAGATTGCAGAGCGTTACAATACCTGGATATGCTTATCGACTGGTGCACAAATAATGATCTTTTGCTTAATATTGACAAGTGTAAGGTAATGACATACACTCGAAAATCTACTCTGTTAAAATATGAATACAACATGAACGGTATCAATATTGACAGGCTGGTTTCGATAAAGGATATTGGGGTTGTCTCCGTTTTGATGAACTGGTTGTAAAGGTATGCCGTGATACCCAGAAATTGTTGGGATTTATTATTCTCTCCTGCATTGACTTTACCAATTGATTAGAATGTACATAATCATGATTCGTAATGGGTTGCAATACTGCAGCGTTGTGTGGGCTCTTATATGTCACAAATATATTAATATGATGGAATCCGTTCAATGAAAATTTGTAAAATATCTCTTTTATGTTAAATACAGAAGATATCCACATTACAATATGTCCTACCCAACGCTTCTGCAAGAATTTAATTTTGGGTCTCTTCAAGATCATAGAAAAATGATTGCATTGTGCTACTTATATAAAATTATTCATTGTAAAATTGATAACGCGAATTTTTTAGAGAAATGAAATTTTTATATCCCCCCTTTTTAACTCGCGCAATTCCGTTACATTTTTTTACACTGCGCCCCACACGAACTATTTAATGAAATCTCCTCTTTATAATTTATATTGAACTTATAATTAGGTTAATTATGCCCTAGACATATATAACAATAACATTAAGAGTTGTATCAAACATTGCAAAAAGGATTGCTTACTATGAGTTAGTATTTGTTTATCTAGCCTTAGAATATTTTATGTTTTTTTGTTTGGTCAAACTAAGCTTGTTTGAACTTCAGGAATTTAGCCATAATTATGTTATCCCACATTATTACCTATTTGTTATAGATTTTACTTTTTGAATATTGATAATTGTAGTGCACCTTTCATTTAATTTATGATTTATTTATATAATATCTCTGGAATTTGAATATTTTCTGTTGGGTTAATAAACATTATTATTATTATTATGATTATTATTATTATTATTAAATTCCTATTTTTATTCTTGGGTGAAATTCATTGACATTGACCTCCTAGTTTTTTTTTTAACATTACTAATAACTTGTATTTCTTAGCTTAGCAATAAAATTTTATTGTATTCCACTAAATTGTAGCTTTACATTTACGTAATATTGTTGACATAAAAGGAAAAGTCAATTATAACTAACTCAAACTTTAAGAAAGTCAAATAATGTTGCTGGAAAAAGACACATCCGGTGCATGTACTAAGACCATTGTTCTTATTTTAACAAATGTGTGTGACCATCGCCAACAATTTAACTATAGAAATGGAGAAATATGTAAATAGGACAACAATAAGGAGGATGTTTGACAATATCTTTCCAATAATTGAAATAAACCGTTTACATAATGTATAAATTCTATAAATGGCAATTTTGTCAGCATCCATCTCCAATTTTGCTTTCGAACATATTACCGTATTTAAAAAATGGGGTCACATTAATATTCATACAGAAATATTTATTATTTTCCTGGAGTACAACAAATCAGCATCTTTTCCCTATAAAAGGTGTCACAAACATTTTCTTAATAATTTGACCCAATAATAATACATACTTACTTGGGGGTAGATAAATCAATACTTATCACTTACAAATAATATCAATCTAATAATTACCATTGGCTGCATTTACTGCAATATTTGTTACTAAATCTTTTCCAGCCATACAACTTGCTTTATTTCTCTTCTGTATTAATTACTCCATTGGCATTCCTCAATTGTTTTTACTGAGTCCTTAAAAGCAAGAATGAGGATATTGCATTCAGATATATAGGTGCACCCAATTTACCACAATAAAGAATTGTTTTTAGTGTGTATGTCATTGCGTTACATATTTTGTATTACACGGAAACGATCAATTTTTATCTGTGGTTGACCTTAATAATATGTGTATGGACATACAGGGCTTTGAATCACAAATTTTGAACAGCACTTTGGTCAGTTTTACTCGCCTTTATATAAAAGATTTTCAACTTTGTTGAGATATGAAAATCTTATTTTGGCAAATGAGCTTATTGGTCCGCGAATGTTGCTATTATTATCCACAATCACAAAGGGCAATATGTAGTATGTATTTGAATTTGTAACTTTTACTTGTGCTATGCATTTTTATGCACAAATACGTCGATTAACTTTCATTTTCATAAAAACGAAATCGGCCTAGGAAATCAATTATACCTAAATACAACTTTCGATGTTAACACTACTATTTATTAAGATATATGTATATATATTCCTACAAAACGTTTGCTTTATGTTAAATTTTAATATTAATAAGGAAGATGCTAATAATGTGAAATTTAATAATGAACTTCATTATAACAGCAAAATATTCAAACATAAATTTAATCATTATAAAATAACTTTTATCTTTCAAAACTTTGCATTTACTCATGCATATCGTTAACCCCGATATTTCGATTCAATGCTAAAGAAAACATAATTTCCGCTTACTTAACTTGGAAAGTTGTAACATTGACATTAACATTGCAGGTTGAATGGATGATAAATAAGAATATTAAGTTGGTATAATTTATTTACCTTTAGGAGCAAGTTTTATTATAACTCTTAACTATAATTGTATTTTGTTTACATTTTTATGGTACATCATAAATGATAAATATACAGATTTCTCCAAAGATTTCAAGGTCTTTCCATGAATTTTAAGCGAAGTGGACCATTTGGAGTGTACATGGGATGAACATGATAATCCAATTCCTTGTGGTGATATTCAATTTTAAAGCGACGTATAATCTGGAAGAGAAAGGGAGAAAGTACATAAATTCACTCTATATTCTCACACAATGATTTGTGTGTCGACGTGCGACTAGTATCTCAGATAACATGAAAGTAGGGCGCAGCATAATTACCTACGTTACTATAAAAACGGAGTAGGTTTACAGTTGCACAATTAGAATGCATACTTAATTTACATTCTCCTAATACGTGGGTATTACCTATTTATGACCCCTATATGTGGTATGAGATTCAAACCAAACAAAATCCTTCAACTTTCATGACTTTTGCAAAAAAAAAAGATTTTTACAAGACCTCAGCAAAAGATTTGGTTTGAACATGCCAGCGTCTGAAAATAACCATATTACAAATTATTCGTCCACTTTCATCTTTTACGTGATAAAAATACAGTATCTGAAACCAGGAAGATCGTAAAAAATGGGAAAGGAATTAGTGAAAGTGAAATTTTCATGAAAAAACCTAACGTAACAGATATTCGAAGTATTTTCCTTCTTGGTGCAAACAACAAATTTTATTACTAAATTTGAAAGCGTTTGGTCGAAGGACTACTTTCTTTGGGATGTGATTCTTCAATTTTTTGTCGGAAACAGTTGCAACTCGAAAACCACAAAACAGGTTACTTTCATAATCTGGGAATGAATGGAGTGTAGTTAGGGATCTTTAATAATGTAAAAATATATAGGATGTTCAATTTAAAAACGTGAATTTTTTCGTGCCATCTCTTTTATGAAACACCCAGTATATCGGAACATATTTTCTGCAGATGCACTATTAACATTATATTACATCCCCAAGATATCATATTGCTACCTAACATACAGCCCGAGTAATAAAAGACGTGCGTACTATTGCTGCAATATTCGTTTTACATTTCGTATTTCAGTACACGCAGAATTGTACTGCGAGCATAGTTCCAACTTCGTTACCAAAATACGTTCCAGTTTGTTTATATTGATCCGGTGTGAAGTGTTTTTAAGGTTTGTAAATGTGAGAAAAGGTTAAGCAAAAAAAAATTTTTTTTGGTACTTTTTTAAAAATAGAATTTGGCATTATAAGGTTTTCTTTATGGTAACAAATGTGTATTGCAACCGTGTTGTTAATAAACGTGCAGATAGCCTTCGAGAATATATCAAACCAAGAAGATCAATAAAAAAACAATGATCGCTTTCTGCATGGGGCAATTTCCACACCGCGCACCATCATTCCATAAGAATTCTAGCTAAATAATAGTGTATTTACGAATAGGCCAGTCATGAATAGAGATTCTCTACTTTAACTTCCATAAGATGATAAATAATTTTATCACTGATGTAGGATTGATGCTTTTATGTATGAAAATGAAGGAATTTTATGTATGGTGTTAAAGGTATTACATTAAATTGGTTCCGGTCTTACCTAAATGATAGAAAACAAAGTGTACGTATTGATGACCAGCGATCTAATTTTTTAGACGTGAACATTGGAGTACCCCAAGGTTCTGCTTTGGGCCCTACTTTGTTTTTGTTATACATTATTGATCTGCCAGCAAAATTACTTCAATCACAACAAGTAATATTGTACGCGGATGATATCAGCATTCTTATAAACTCAAAAGATGTATCTGATAGTGATGTGTAAATCTGCCGTGTTTGCCTAGCAGCTACAAACTGCTACTGCTACGTTTGTGTAGCTTTACTTTTTATGATTTATATATTTATGAAACATTATGTTATGTTTTTAAGCACAAAGAAGAATTTTCCCTTTATAATTACACTCATCATTATATGACTACTAATTATCTCATATCTCCCCCTTACAGAAAAGCAATTTTCCAAAAATGTCCCTACTACATAGGCTGTAAATTGTATAATTATCTTCCTAATTATATAAAAAGTGCTACAAATTTTAACTTATTCAGAAAGTCGCTTAAGCAGTTTTTATTAAGCATTTCGTGCTACAATTTAAATGATTTTTTAGAAACTAGTCTTGTAACGCTAATAACTCCACTATGTTTCAAGGATTCAGCAAAGGTTCGAAAAGGCTGACATTGAATTAATTTATTTCTTTATTAGCCAAATATTTTCAACACTGATCTTGTCTTCATCAGGGCTGGAAATGTTTAATTATAAAATCCTTACGTTAACTGAGTCGAGGAACATAATTCAGCACGGAGGAATAATTCCTCTGTGAACTTACGAGCTGAATTATGTTCTTCGACTCAGTTAACGTAAGGATTTTATAATTAAACATTTCCAGCCCTGATGAAGACAAGATCAGTGTTGAAAATATTTGGCTAATAAAGAAATAAATTAATTCAATGTCAGCCTTTTCGAACCTTTGCTGAATCCTTGAAACATAGTGGAGTTATTAGCGTTACAAGACTAGTTTCTAAAAAATCATTTAAATTGTAGCACGAAATGCTTAATAAAAACTGCTTAAGCGACTTTCTGAATAAGTTAAAATTTGT
>JARFOC010000034.1:1061188-1082098 GCA_031763485.1 Osmoderma eremita
GACTTATTTCAGGCTTATACAGCATATTGTTGTTATTATGTATACTGCTATTGGAATAAATTGTATTATTATTATTAAAAACATTCATTTTCTTTGAATAATCCTTTGAAAATTTTGCAAAAACTAATTGTGCCCTACAGTTTCACTACAGAAGCTTAAGGAAACAAAAAAATTATCATGAAAACTCTAAAACCCCAATATTTTTTTGTTTTTATTCAAAATTTTAAAATAATGATACAGTAAAGCATTGATTTTGACGATTAATGGGAAATTCGAAAATCCTTTCAATACAGCAATAAAGGATATAAACGAATGCATGAAAGCACAATTTAACTATTTTAATAAAAACAAAAACATCTTCAACGTCCAATCTCTAAAGAAGCACAAACCATCTCTTTGGAAAGGTACTTGAAAAAACTGATCACTGTAAATTACTTTTATTTCGAAATGTAACCACATTCAGAGATAGCTAATTCAAAATGCAAAATCCTAATTGAAGATTTACGTTTGGCGATCGTGGAATTTGTCTAGATCCCCAAGACACAGATATCTAGGTACTACCTGGTCACACCAGGAGTAACGAGTCTTTATGTAAGCAGGCACCGCAATGTCAATATATGTAAATCGATAACAGTTACCTTTGCAATAATCGTCTGTATTTCTAAATCGGCGAATCGACGACCCAAACACATCCTCTTACCATAACCAAAAGGTAAAGACGCAAAAGGATGGTGTGCTTTAGATTTCGAATTTTCGGCGGCATATGGACAGGTTTTCAGCCACCGCTCCGGTAAGTATTCATCGCATTTGGGGAAGTATTTCTCAGTATTGCTGATAACGCAATGTTGGAATATAATTTGCACCTGCAATGATCAACGATATACAGGGTGAGGCATTAATGTGGCAAAGGCCGATATATCCATTATCATATAAGATATCAAAAAAAGTTGTTTACGAAAATTGTAGACAGTCTTAAACTTAACATTTTAAAATTATTTTCATATATACAGGTTGTTCCATATCACCAGGGTGAACCAAATACCCGTTTTCTTAAATAGAACAGCCTATATATTAGTTCAGATTTAGATTAAGCTCATGCCTCACACCCCCAATATACAATTTCATTGAATTATACAGTGTGTTTCAGAAGTTATAGTCAATTTTATATGCAAATCACTATGAGTTCGAGGTCTTGTATACTGCAAATGACAGTCTGAAAATTTTTTTTTACAAGCACAGATTATTTATAGTGGCCCACTTTTGTAGCAAAGTGACTTTTTTTTTAATTGTCAAAACTGAATACAAGGCGAGTCAAAACTCCAATATACATATTAATTTCTCAATTATTTTAAATGGATCATCCTGTGTTTTATATCATAAAAAGAAATAATAGTTTAGTTGCTTTCATTTTTATTAAGCACTCTCTATACCTAAAGTAAATAATTTCTAAGATATTTTAAAGTATTTTAAAAAGTGAGATTTTTTGAATATGTTATATTTTAATATAACAAGTTAGTCGTTGAAGAATGACAGTTAATGTTTAATACAACTACAAAATACAAACATTTGTAACTTACACTAATGATTAACGTTTAATTAATTAACCCAACTGTTTACAATGTGGTTCTATAGTAAATGTTTAAAATATCCAACATTGCAGCCGCTATTCAAACGATTGTCTTACATTTCTTAACATTTGTTAATTAATACTCGAGAATGCTTTTCTTAATGTGTTTAATATCACCTCGTGTAGTTGGCGGTGTTTGCTATATAAAGATATTTCTTACATATGACCACATGAGGAAGTCAATTTTAGTGAACTCCGTTGATCGAGTTAGTCACTCAATTGGTTCCCCTCTCCTTGTCCATCTTTCAAGGAAATGGTCGTGTATTAACCTAGTGTGAAGTAACGAAGCTCCATCGTGCAGTAACAACACCCTTTGACGAACGTTTAGGGGAACATTTTCCAATAACAACGTCTAATAAACGTTACCATTTAAAAATGTCCAATTATACTTAATCTTCTAGCTAGTAATAAAGACTGAAGACTGTCTTACTGCCATTTTTCCACGATCAACTCGTCATATAAAAATAATTTCTAAAAATCTCACTTTTATAAAAAGACTGTAAAATATCTTAGAAATTAATGACTTCAGATTTTATAGAGTGCTTAATAAAAATTAAAGTAACTAAACTATTCCTTCTTTTTATGATAAAATACAGGCTGATCCATTTAAATAATTGAGAAATGAATGTATTTGAGTTTTGAGTCGCCCTGTATTCAGTTTTGACAATTTTGAAAAAATGTCACTTTGCTATAAAAGTGCCCCAATATAGAAAATCTACGTTTGTAAAAGAAAAATTTCAGACTGTTGTTTGCGGTATACAAGACCTTGAACCTACAGTGATTTGCATATAAAATTGACCATAACTTCTGAAACACGCGGTATAATGCAATGAAATTGTGTATTGGAGGTGTGAGACACGAGCTTAACCTGAACCCGAAATAATATACAGGATGTTCCATTAAAGAAAACGTATGTTTGGTTCACCCTGGTGATATGAAAGACCCTGTATATATGAAAATAATTTTAAGACTGTCTACAATTTTCGTAAATAACTTTTTTTGATATCTGATACGATAACAGATATATGGAGCTTTGCCACACCAATGCGTCATCCTGTATTTCATTAATAAGCGTCAAATACTTGTAAAAGTGTTTAGGGTATTGGTTCCATTTTACTTACACCTTTAGGTATGTGATACCCGCCTATCACTAAATCTTTGGTAGTTGTTCTCCCATTGCCTATTACTACCGGATATTTTCTAGAAATTAATTAATTATTTGAAATCCGTTGCAAGAAAATGCGTAATTTACCGCAAGGTCTCTTTAATGCAAGCTTTCAAATAAACCATTTGATCCAACTTTTGTTGATTGAACGACGAAATTTTTTCGGGTAGAACTTCTGACAATTCTTCGTAAAGGATTTGTTGTTTATCCTGATGTAGCGACAGTTGATACAGAATTGATGCGACTGTATTTGAAGTCTGAGAAAATTACTTATGGATAAAAAGTATTTATTTTATAATCTGAAATACATACTGTATCAACTCCTACTAGGAACATATCCAAAGCCAAGACGACTGCTGTTTTATTATCATACTCCAATTCCAGGACTCTCTGCAGCACTGAAAGCTCTTTGCCACTCTTTGGATTATTTAGAGCTGTTTCTACATATTTAATACATATTCTAAAAACAAACCACAAATCATTATTAAGGGATATCATTTCTTGAAGCACTCTTTTATACTCTCGAATGGTATCTAAGGCGGCGATATATTTTTTGAACCTTGGATATTTCATAGGATCACTGAGTAATCTCCAAAACGGCATGCGTATTTCCAAAAACGGTACGTCCATGAAGAAGGTATTCACAGCGTCAATCATTTTTTGCGTATCGGGATTCGGTTGTTTCTCCAGACACCCTAATCGAACGTCTAAAGCAACTTTTGCTAATGCTAAAAGTATAGGAAAATGGAGATATGCAATATCAATTTATTTTTTTCGTTCTTACATTCCAAAGACCATTTGTGTAATTCATTTAGGAAATCTGCTGGAACATCGTTGTTGGAATCCCTGATTTGTGTAATTCTAAAAAAATGAATGAAATGTTCATAATTCAATAAAAATCTTATTCATAATAAATGTAAAAAATACTAAATATATACTCAATTTTCCCTCAAATATGGGCAAAAATTCATATTTATCCCTAATTATAATTTGCGAAAATTAATATGTTTATAGGGCTGTAGTGGTCTAGTGGGTTGGTTGCTAGACTACTAAATTGAAGGGCCAGCGATCGGGAGGGCCCGGTCGGTGCCAATAACATCGATGGCGTTTTTACAGCCACAGCTCGACTCAGGCTGTAAAAATGAGACTAGAAGTCAAATTCTGGGGTAATAATAGGCGGTCGATTCGTAGCGCTTGCCACGTTACAGTCCTAGTGTACCGAATAGGCTAATAACCATGGCAGGCCACACCCTGCCTTCCCCTAAGAGCCTGGAGGCTTGTTAAAAGGGGACTATTATTATGTTTATTAATTACAGCATTTATTAATAGCCGTACAATTTGTTTTTTGCAATTTTTTCTTTGATTATATTTTAAATAATTACGTCTGGTGGTAACTGTTGCATGCACATGCTCCAATTCTAAATACAAATAAACCTATTTCTCTTATAGAAACTGCGCCTATAGAAAGCAAAGTATTTTACACACCTACTAGCTCTAACTCAAGCACGTACCTATTATTATACTTTATAATGTAAAATATCGTTATGTCATATTCAAGTTGAGAAAATTTGCATTTTATATTACATTCCACAAATGTAATAAAACGTGTTTATCTTACCTTTGAACAAATTCCTCAGCTGTGGCTTCTATTGGCTTTATATAGGTTTTTGTGATTCTTGGTTTTAACATGATCTTATTAACCTTTGAACGAAATCTTTGCCAATTTTCACCGTGTCTTTAATAGAGGATTGTCGTTAATTCCGATAAAGCATAAATACGAAACGCAAGACTTACACAGCAATCACACCAGCATTTTCACCAAAAAACTCTTTTCTATAATGGTGCTTATAATAATTTAATGAGTGCATGGAAGGTCGATGCGGTGTCCCATCCTCTTGTCTAAATACGTTTTCGATTTCGTCCGGATCAAATACAAACAGCATATCAGGTCTTCCAAACAGTTTGCTTATTTTAACTAGGCTCCCATATTGACGATAAAGATCTTTGGAAACTTTATCTATATGTTCGATCTGATAAGGACCTAGAAGGCGGAATTATACATTCAGATGTTTGTAGAAGAGACCCCACACGAAGTTTATTGCTAAGTAATTGATAAATTATTTTAAATTGAGGGATTATATTACTACAATAATCAGAAGAATGTATAAAGTAGGTTGACTGACTGCTTATTTTGTGACAAAATGTAAAATACCCTACGCCTATGCATAACTGTGCTTCCAAGTGGATGTAAATATTGACATACTGTTAGCGGAAAGTAGTATAGGATCAGGACAACCATTCTTGCTCTCTCTGTATAGGTATAATGCTAATTAAGCAAATGAAAGTACCTAGCACCTAGTAATATACACGCCATAAAACAAACAAAAGAGTATTAGGTTATAAAATATAATTATAAGAGTTTAGAATCAATGAAGTATGTTAAAACTGTTTAGAAAGCAAATTATTGTACTAAGAAAAAGTACAAATGAAAGTGATTCAGTATCAATTCCTGTTGATTTTGCTTATAATTAAAACACCGCAATGAGATATAAGCTATTATTAACTTAGTGTTAATTAACGACAAAAAAAACAGTGCTAATTATTCTTTATATTTTCTACAGGTGTTTACAATTGGCGGAAAAGTTACACGTGGGGATATTCAAATTCTTAGCAGATGATATTGATTCCAAACGGATGTAACATGCTTCCTAGATCTTGAAAGTTTATAAAGTAAAAATTTTATAGTGTACTACATAACATACGGTCTCTATAACGGAATTGCTAGCATGGCAACAGTAATAAATCGTGCACTTTTTCCGGAAGCACTTATATAAAGATATTTGGCGGTAGATCAAGATACAAGCGTACTTATAATACAACTTACGGAGAAAATTTTAGAGCACTACGAGAAAAACATATCTTAAAATAAAAACTCCTTACATTGATGATTTACAAAGCATGCTTAGTTACCGTGCATTACAGTATAGCACCTACCTAGGCAAACTGTTTTTGAAAAAAAATGCTTCTCTCAAATGGTTCCAGGGGCCATAGAAGGGAAAAATTTTAATATTAGGATATCGTACTAAGAATGTAACGGAAAATTTCACCAAGTGTGGCTTTCCCGTCAACTTGTAAACGCCCTGTCTACATTTATACAACAATCAAATAATCAACAAAAAATGCATGAAATCATCATCTAGGAAGGTATATATTTATAGTTACATACAAGAGGTAATTGTGCTTTAGACTTTCACAATACCTCGAATGTTCAGTGCTTTGATTACGATTATATTAAGTAATTACCGTAATTTTGAAATAACGTGTTAACTGTACTGTTACAGCGTAAAAGATATGTAAATTTACCATACATATATATCAGTAAATACCTACGTTATAATTATTACCTATGTAACAAAAGAAAGCGTAATAATTGCAAGTTCAGTAATCTTCTTAGAACAGTGTGGATACATATATTCATGTGTGTTTTATAGCAGGGGTCATGAAACTATAAAATAATCCAACAGGATTAATTATCGCACAATATTAACTGCCCTTTTGGACAGATGCCTAAATATTTTTAAGGAAAATCTTTGGACCAAAGAAGATTTTCTTTGGTCCAAACATGTTCCTTCCATAGTATTCTGTATCCTTCGTTCCTATTGATTAATAGGAACGAAGGATAGCATGAAATAAAAGAGATAAGAAGAAGGTTGGAAGAGGAGGTGACGAGTTAGCAAGTGACATAAGAACACAAAGATTAAGATGGTTTGGACACATCGAGGAAAGAAAACTCGAAGCGTTAATAAAGAAAATAAAAAAAATTAGAAACCGTGTAGAGACAGGCCAAAAGAAAACCTATAGATAAGATGGAAGGATCAAGAAATGAAAGCAATCATCAGCAAACTACAAATAACAATCGTCAGTGATAACATCAGAAGGAGGAGGAGCAAGCCTATAGAAGCAAAGAGTACGCTACTGTGAACGATTATTTATTAGGACTCATTGAAATAACCCACTGAATCAAGAATTCAAGTATGTACCTTTGTTTTGAAGAGGTCTTATTTCGAAGCAGAATATGTGGCCTGCATATAATCCAAGCATTGCTAATAGCTTTCAATAGACTCGTCTTTACCATCCTCAACTTTAGCGCTAAACGCTAAAAGTTTAGCTTTACTGCTGAGGAAGGCAACTTCGTTGCCGAAATACGTTTACAGTTTGTAGATATTTATGCGGTACGGAGTATTTTTAAGGTTTGTTAAGTGTGAATGGTTTTCAAGGAAATATATTTATATTAGCATTTTAAAACCGAACGCAGACGTCTTTAGATACATTTGGAACAATTACATCAACTTATTGCAGTATGTTAAAATAAATGTTAATACATGTAATATTAATTGGTTGTTTAACCATGTTTCTTGTCCTTATCCTACACATCCTTCACATAATATACATAAATAAATTCATTTGTCAACGAAAATATTACTTCATCTTCAGAAAATAAAAATAAATTAGTTCAACTAACCTATGTAGGGGAAAAAATTCCAATTATTTCCCAAAATCGGCAAAGGTTTAGGACCTGGAACATGTTCATATGGAAGTGCATTTCTCCAAAAATTCTCTTCTGGAATATCGAATATTTGTTCCAGATCGATAAGGGAAGATTTATTTCTCACTATAAGACCGGATAATCTCTTCGCCAGGTTCATGTCGGCGAGGAAATGTCGCACACACGAGTATTTCACGAAAAGCTATCACTTGTAAGAATGCGAGCGCAAATCAAATATCTACGCGAACGAAAGTTCCGTATTAAGAGCCCCTACCCACCGATTTGATTTATTTAGAATTATCTCGTATTCGGTCACTTGCGTTAAATGGTGCTTTCCCTTTGTTACCGTACGATCCAGTAGTGGAGTAAAATACGCATATTATGTTTCATAAAACATATTTGTATAAATTTGTATCTAAAAACGTCCAAGCAGATATTAACATACCTTACTATATGATATAAATGCTATATGCACATCAGCAGCTAAATACAAATGCAGCTCATTGTTAGTTGCATTATCATTTCCTCTTGTAATTTCGTAATTCATTAAATAACAATAAGAAATTACAGTAATCTGCAAAGATGCCTCATTTAATTGTTTGATAGTTTGTCCTTACTACATTGTGAACACAAATTGCAACAGCTTTTAGCTCTTTGGAACAAAAGAAAGTATTCGGACCAGGGCCGTTCCTGAGATGGTTGGTAGAAGCCCCAAGTTAGTAAAAAACAACAAGAATGCTCCACAGAAAATTTATTTAACAAAACTAGTACGGTATTTAAAACACTTGCGGTGTATATAAGAACCGCGCGGAGTACCTACAAATATTTTTTAAGAAACTACTTTCTTCAATAATGTATTTTTGGAGCGTAACTGATTACATTTTTCTGTTAGTCTAAATTAATATGAAACGTCACAATTAATGAAACTTTCATTATCGGCAACAACAGGTTACACCATCACTACTATAGTATATTAATATTCATGGGTTGCTGAATATATTCAGCAACCCATGAATATTAATGCTACTCTCACATTAGCGCTATTACTAGCCTATTAATTCTAGATAAATAAATACGTGCTTTGTTAACAAATACTAAATAACATCGGTAGTAGCCTATATAAAAACTGTCATTTTATAACAACCATTTGTTCTGGTGTATACAGGTTGACGCATTAACGTGGCAAGTTCGACATATCCGTTATCATATATTATATTTAAAAGAAGTTGTTTACGAAAATTATACAGTCTTAGACTTTCAAATTCACCGCTAAATAATAAAATTTAACATCAATAAAATTGAGAGATTAAAGACGATTTAAAAATAATAACAAAGGCGACATTATCTTTTTAACTTTATTTATTAAATCTCGACCGATACGTTTTGAAGAAATTACCTATTTAAGATATTGTCACGGAATATCTGCGGTACCGTCGCGACATCTAGTCACACATGTACGAAGCTGGTTTCGGCATTACAGGGCCCCCTAAATATAATACAGACTTTCAGTCTAACCGGTCTTGCGTATCTTTAGTTGAAGGTATTATTTTTGTTTCATAGAGAGTGCCACTTTACGGTGCCTTTTATATGTGACCAGTTATAGACGTTAGTTGCGTTTAAATTCCGTTCAATGGTTTTATATGAAAAGCTGGAGCCACTGTACTTTTATGTTACAATGACGCGAAAATGTTGATGCACAGGACCGGATAGAGTGTGTTTCTTGTATGATTATATAGGTGACCGTGAGAGATTAGTTAAAGTAAAAGCTGTTCGCCACTCTGATTGGCCCCTTGAACGTAAAAAACTACTCGCGCACTCTGATTGGTTCCGTCTATTTCCAGGATTACAGTTATTCCTATTTCGGAAATTCTTTCTCGCTCCAAAATATTAAGCGTTAAAGTTATGGAATTGTCATAAGAACTTGATTATTTGATTTAAGTGCTTAATTAATAAACAGAATTTACGTAATTAGACAGTGTTTGAATTTTATCGAACCCAAGTCTATGCCTGAAAGTTAAATTCGTGACAATACTACGTGCATTGAGATTGAGTGTACCTTGTACCTTGCAGATGATGTGTCAGAACAGCCCGCCACACAACGCTTCTTCGGTTTGGTATGGGACATGGCGATATTTATATAAATACAATAACAATAAAAATTGTGGAACTAAAAGAAAACTCCCAATAATGTTAAACTAACCTAAGTAAAACTGCTGTTTATTATGAATTATCGAATATTCATTATTCTTTGAAAAGAATGAAGGCTGCGTAAATGTGAACAATAACATACATATACGTGGATGTATTCCAACAGTATTAGTTAAGTGAAAAAAGTTACAAAAAAAAAGCCTGATTTTATGGAACAAATTATATTTCTCACAGTAGTTTTAAACTAAATGATATCATAAAAACTAAAAATGAGTAAATGTGACTAAAATTTACATAACAATAATCACATAAAATAAAATTATTTTTTAATAACATGTTCATATAAGTATCTATATAACAAAAACGAAATTAAAATTTATTTATGTAACAACTGTTGCAAGTCTCTCTATTTACTGCGCATATACTATGACTGAAATGTCCACACTTTAATTTAACGTTGTCTTCAAATAAAGTAGAGTTTAAAGATATATCACAGACAGAGCAGCTTGAGTCAGTTGAAGAAGTATTAATATTGGTCCGCTTGCAATTACCATTTTGTTTAGTTTTTAAATATTTCATAATAAGCAAATCAAATTCTGTCTGACTCGTTTCATTTTTACAGATATCTTCCATAAAGCTGATGCATTTCGTTTTACTTTCGTTTCCACTATTTGAAACACAATTAATGAATATACAAGATTGATAAAAATGCATATCAAACTGTCCGGGTGGTATATGTCGGGAATATCTTGATAATAACTTTAATGTGGTGGAACCTCCCATTGAACACAACATACACTTTGCAAAATCGTTCCAATTTAAACTAGAGGTATTTTTTAAATCTTTATCACAATTTAAACATTTATTGCTTTTCAACTTTATTAAATATGACAAAGCTTGATCCCACAAATCGTAGGTAAATTTTGTGCAGTATTTATTAAATAGATCAATATCACTATACTGGATTAAAAGTGGAAGCACTAATATGACTTGTTCATTATTTTTCTTTTCTAAAGTATAACGATACATTGCTGGAACGACCTTGCAAAGAGCAATATAGTCTAACAAGGAATTCATAATTTCACAACCAATTGCATAATATTGCACAGTTGTCTGTGACGCGGTAGGTAAGGGATATAGGCAACTACACAAATCATCAGATTTATTTAAAGAGACAAAGCGATCGAAAATAAATTGAAATAAATTCGAGTCATTAGGCAAGTCGTCAAAGTATTTTGATACATCTGAATTGATACATTTTAATACTTCACAGGTAATCCACTGTTGTGAATCATTCTTGTTTTGTGAATACTCTAAAAATAGATCGTATAATGTTTTTAATTCCTCTAAACTTTTACTTTGCATTAATTCCAGAAATTTTGGAATGTGTACACTTTTATTAATCTTATGTAATTGATATTGAGTATTCAAGGTATTTATAAGGTAATTTTTATCTAAATATGGGTCTGCTGTTCCATTCTTCATATCTGGGTCTGAGTTTGAACTGGCGTGAGATTTCATTTCTTGAATATTACTCCGTAATTTTATTAGTCCATCATTTGCTGTAATAATATTGTCACTACTATGAAGGTTATCTATTATATAAATACCATTTTCTAATTTCTGACTACTAATTTTACAGTTCTCAACTTTCTTCAATAGAGGCTCAATACATTGGGCAAGTTTCTCATCTAATACTTTTTCATTTAATACTTTTAAAACTTGTAACCTATTATGATCAACTAATGCTGTAATATCATCCATCCAATTTACACAAAATTGAGCACAAAGTAAATACTGCTTACGCGACAGTAATTTTAAAACAAACGATTCTATATCTAATAATGTTAAAATCTTCATTATGTTGTTTTCCAACCAAATATATATTATATTTTTCAAAATCTTTATATCCTTGATATTATTAAAATAGTTTGTCCAATACAACAATGATACAGTTTCTACATCAAAAATATATATACCATCAGCTCTAAACGTTAAAATATAGCCATTGAACATAAATATTTTTTCAAAATTAAAGTTAGAAGGCACATTTGCTTTTGTACTAGAAAGAAGTAGGGATGAATTTGTATTTTCATCTAAATGTATAATACTTGTGGTACTCTTATCCATAGAATCTCTAAATTGATGTGTACATAAAACACATGCTTCAAAACTAGCTTCCCAAAGGCGGGATCCTGGTCTGGCACAATATAATTTAACACTGTCTGTATTTACACACGTAGCACCTTCACTTTTTGATGTTGTTGTCTCTTCATTCTGAGTAATATAAAAACAAGCACCAAAATTTCCATCTCTTAATTTTTTCCCAATTTGTCTATATTGTTCATGAACTGTATCACAAATGTACGTTCTAGTTTTTGTAGACACTAGCAAAAAGTTGGAATACACATCTAGTTGAACTACTGAGGAATCTAATCGCATTAAAGTAGCACTTGGTATTTGGAACAGAGCTTTAGTCTGAAAAATAATAGAACAATTTTATTAAGGCGCTGCCACACGATCCGTGAAACATTCGCCACTTCGAAGTTTGACACATCATGTAGCTGTGTAGCGAGTGGCCAACGACCCTTAACGCATTGTACCAAACATATGATCAGTCTTAGATCAAACGTGCTCATTATATCAAGATAACATATTAATTTATATGTATATCTTCTAATGATTCGCTAACGATTCATATGCAGTTTCTTGGTTTGATTTGAAACTATATTTGTGTTGCTCTTAAGACGCTGCCACGCGATACGTCGAATATCTTCAAACGTTCGCCACTTGGAGGTTTGACACATAGCGTGGATGTTTAGCCAGCATCCAACATCCGACTCTTACGCTTTGTGTCAAACGTTTGGCATCGTGTGACAGCGCCTAATTAACGTTAGACTTCGCACTCTGGGAGATTGGCACCACACAGAACACCACTTATGTGGTGCCAATCTTCCAGAGTGCGATGTCTCCTGAGTATGGCAACTTAGTTGCACTCATCAAGGTGGTAAGGGTATTTTTTATTTTTAGTATACGACAATCATCAATCGAGCCCCTGTTCTACTGCACCAAAAAAATATCAAAATATTTATAAAATACAGGGTGTGTATAAATTGCTGCATAAGCTACACCCAGTGACATTCTTCGTTTGGTTCTGAATCGAAAATCTTTCAAATGTAGTGTTTTTAGGAACCACTTGAAAGGAACGTACATTTGGCAACACTGTACTCGCATACTACTGTTGTAGCAGATAACGTAATATTTTCTGAATTTGAAACTTCGAAAATATTTTACTCATCATTAGTGGTATTAGATGGGTGAATTCTACCTTTTATATTCTACATATTACGCGAGATATGATTTGCTCTTGAAATTATGTATTGTCAAAATAATACATATTGAAAAATGTTAGCAAGGAATAATTACTTATTGTTTCTAATATTTTTAATGTAAAGTTTTATTCTTTCTTTCGGCAATAAACATGCGTTCCTAATTTTATTTTAGTTATTAATCTATGAATCCGATTTTAAAGTTATAAAATTTATTTTATGCAGATATTATGTATAGGTGCACATACATATCTCAGTACTTATACAATTAAGTTTTCATCACTTTTTTAAGCGACTTTCAAATTAAACGAAGTGGCTTATTTAATTTTATATGATTTTTGGATGTCATGGAGCATATTCCTCTTTTTACTATAAGAATCATATCGTTTTTACAAAGTTTGCTTGGGGAGCATATCTACCATGTAGAGTTGGATGTATAGTTCTCCAACAAAACAGCTGACTTTTGACATGACAACATTAAAATCATACCAACACAACCAAACAAGACTTCACATTCAGCAAATACATAGTAGTGTCAAATCTAGAGAAATGTCAAAAGTCGGTTGTTTAGTTGCGAGGACTACATATGTAAAATTATATATAAATATTACCAATAAATTAGTGAATGATATCACAGATACATGACCAGTATTATCTCCACAATATAAGTCGTTTAAACACCATATCATTGCCATAATAAGGTTGCCCTCATGTTGACTATACATTTGATACTGTATATTGCTGTCTGAAAAACAATTTTCCACAATAACAATCAATCCCTTATTGGTTGATAATGCAATGATTTTCTGGTCTGGTGATATGACAACATTCGTAACTGCCCCATCCTAAAAATAATAAAATAAATACTCTGACTGCAACTATAGCGGATACTACCTTAGTTGGAATTAATTTAATAAATTTACATGGGTAACGACTAAAAATATATATTCCACCACTGGTAGCTCCAAAAACTATATAACTAGAGGAAAGATCGTAACATGTAAACTGAAAATATATATAAGATTAAACATTGTATTTAACAATAAGCTAAAGTAATACTTTTATACGTTGTGTTTGATGTAGTGCTTGTTTTATTGCACTATTTACTTTACTCACGTATTCTACTAATACCTCTTTTTTACTCATTTTTATGACAAATATAACATTTAGGTTAAAAAGACGAAGTTTGTCATTTCGCACCAACATTGAATAAATGAATACCACTAGCCGGTTAGTATTTTGAGTCTGAATAAAAAGAAATAATAAGTGATGTAAGCATACTTTAGAGAGAGAAAGATAATTAACTGCATACAAATTTAATTTTGCCCACTTGGTAGTATTGCAAATGAAAGTAGCAATGGACAATTATAAGTTGTAAATTCATTTTCTGTTTTTATATGTGCAAAGTATATTTTGTGGTTATTTTTGTTTATTTAGTAAGTATTCGTTGTTTCTAATAATAACGATTACTGAAGTTCTTAAATTAGATCTTATTTTCAGTTAAATTTTTATGATTTGCCGTTTGTCTAATCAAATGTAAATACAATTGTTAATTAAAAATATTTACCAAAATGGAGTTGTCAAATCAAATACACAACCTACAATTGCATGTGAAAGAGCTGAAGAGGCAGAACGAAAATACCAGTGAAAGGATAAATTGCAACAAAGATTTTGATATGATATTTTGTTCTGATGACATAATTAACATAGATGCAATTGACTTTTCTAATGATGAAAATTGGTAAGTTTGTTGTTTTTGATGTATTATTTATTTATATCGTGTTAGGCATGTAACCAAACATACAATAATGTGAGAAGTAAACTTCTCTACTTCCTACGTGACATACCCATGCATGGTAGAAACTATTTTGGCATTATGCGTTCGGTTTCCATTATGTACCCAAAAGTTGAATAACAAGTAAACACAACTTTATATTTCGATATTAGCACCGATATTGTTGTAAGTGCTTTCTAACTATATGGGTAATGAAATACAATAATATAGTGATCATGTATTGATTTTATAATGCTAAATATTTATTGTTTACATAAATATTGAGGGTGTATAATTATGAAATCTGTTAAAATCTCTTAATTGGGTGGTGACTACGTAAATACATGTTATAAATAAAAAAAAAGTTAATTTAATTTTTTTTTATAAAATTGGAAAATAAAATGACTATCAATCCCCTAATTTTAAATGTTTAAGAGCAATTTTTCAGTGCGTGGCCAACAATCAACAGAATCACAATTAATAACTGTTGAAAAATTCAAATGTATGTAATTCAAAATTATACCGCTTACGGCGCTAACCTCTAAGAAACAGTAATAATTATATTTAACAACAAGAATACCTATTTTTGGGCATCTTCTACGCATGCGCGAGCATCCGTTTGAAATGGGGACACGATTGTGCAGATTACCCAACAAAGAATTAATTTGTTATTAAATTGAATGGTCTTTTAGTATGAAAGAATAAATGAAAGGGAATGAGAATTGACCGCTCCATTACAACTACTTGGTTAGGTTGCTAGATAGCATACTGCGGTAGCGTCTCTCACCAACTAATTATAAACACCATGAAAAGACCATTAACTTTTTGAGTACTTTTACGGACGCATCAGTTAAAACTGAATTATAAAGCAAAGCTCAAGAGCTGAAGCTTGCGGCGTAATACCGATTTAAACCATCCTCGCTTGCGCTTGTCGATAGCCAAGCGACAATGGATATGACGGTCTCCTAAATATAATATACACTTTCAGTCTACCCGGGTTTTCCGCATCTTTAGTTCAAGACATTATTTGTTTCATTGAGAGGGCCACTTTACGTATACGACCAGTGATACACGTTAATTCTGTTTAAATTCCGTTCAACGGTGGTTCAATGGAAAGCTGGAGCCACTATACTCCTGTCATAAGTCATCATAGGAAAATTGCTGACGTGCATCGCCCGATAGACCGCAAGTGTATCATTTGTATACGAGGCCGTGATGTACAGTGAGCGGCATTAGTCTTGACTCACTGATTATATTATTTCAATTTTTCTGAATTATTGTAAATTTTATGTAGAATAAGTGCTGTTTACTTTTACTTCTAAGAATGAATACAAGCGATGTGCGTATGTTTTGCTTTTTATTTATTTCCAATTAGAAAAAGTAAAAGCATGCTGGACTCGTTTCTTAGAAGTTTCATGTGGCTATTATATTTTTGCTCAGTATCCTAAAATCACTTTTTCAACATTAGCATTGTAAACAATCTGCATATATTTTCTTAAAAACTCCACCTTACCCTCAGTCCTCACATCATCACAAAATCCGTCTCTTGCACTGAGTCAAGACTAATGCTGCAGATAGTACATTATCCCATTGCTGAACGCTACCTCTAGATTAAGCGCCGACCCGGTCGTCATCTTTTGTAGCGAAAATAAATTGCGTTGGATAACTCAACGGAGAGTGGGCATACGCGCTAACCATTCAAATAAGAATTCATAAAAAAATATGCGAAACGATGTTAAATCACCAAGTAATACCAATTTTTTAATGGTTAAAATGATAGAAATTGTAATTATAGAAGTAGGTACTTACAAATAGGTAAGATACATATAACAAGGATAAAAATTTCGGATAGATTCGTCTACACGGGTAATTCCTTTTCCATTTTTTTGTTAATTGGAGGATAACACTTACGTGAGATTTATGAGCAAAGTATTTGCTTATATTACACATTCCATGGATAAGAGTTCAGAAGGCGAACAGAAAAAAGCTTCAAACCAGGGCAAAGCAGGCAAAAGTCATGGTCAAAGCATTATGGCAAAACCATATCTCTGATTTTTTTTTTAAATTCTACTTAACATCCATTCATATTATTTAAACATTTATTTATTTTTAAGGTTGTGTGGAAACTCTGGTCACTCAAACATTGATTTAAAAGGATGGTTATATGAAGGTTCATCCAAACTGACTGACACAAATGCCTATTCATACCATTTATCATCAACTCGAGGCACAAGCAATTCTATGAAAGCTGTTGATACGAGAACATTTACTAGACCTAAAAAGAAATATAATCGTCCAAATATAGAGCATTATTCGCAAGAAGTATACGGTGATATTAGAAATAGTAGTGACGACATTCTGGCACAAGAAATCCAAAATTATATGTCTTCGGCAAAATGTACTGATTCATTAAGTAACAGTATTATTAGTGAATGTAGTGATAGCAGATTTGGGCATCTCAATAAACCATTACATTTCGACTTAAACCAGCCATCTTCTGGCACTATTTTTGATAATATTTTAATGAACGCTTCCGATGTAGATAGTTTTCAAAATATGTCTCCACCAAGTTTGGTCAACTCTATGTGTTCCTCAACATTTACTAATTTAATGGAAAACAGCTTTATCAAAAACGATCCTGTACTACGTGAAATTCGTGATGCTGATTATTCGGGCGAGATTTTAATGCACGACACAGAGCCTCAACTGTATCAATCATTTACAGAAAGCTGTAGCAGTTTGAATTCTGATTCAGCTGAGAATTTTTTGAGAAGAACTTTACCGACATTGAATGGTACGTTTAATTTTCAATCACTTCAAAGCTCCACATGCAATTCTGATTCAGAAACGAGCAACAATACAATAATAAAACACGATGAAAGTACTGACATCCATTTGACGACTGTAGGAGATGAACAACTTAATGGCACTTTCGTCAAAGATAATACATTGACGGAATTCAACCATTCAAATAATTTAAACAACTCTTATGTTGTGGAAGGAAACTTCAATAATACTTTCAAAAGGAACATAACTAAAGATATTAGTTACGACATGAGCTCTTCAAATAATTCAGATATACAATGTGATTGTATAGAAGGTAGTGTAAATATTTTATTTAGAAAACCACAAAATGATCATTTCATCGAAAATAACCATGAGAGAGATAGAACATATAACAAGGATACTAATGATTGCACTTTAACTGATGTTTACTTCAATAGTTCCATGGCAGGTAAGATTTTTAATATCCTTAATTTCTTTATTTTTCAAAATAAATATTTAATGCATATTGTGCAATAGAGAATTTTGCCATATTTTCAACATGAGTTCTTAGGTATGTCCCAATTTCGAACAATAAAGGTGACACTAACAGATTTACAATAGACCTTAAATTGAATGCTTGAAAATAGTTTTTGTATGGAGCCGTTCCACTATAAATACACTCGTTTTAATAAATTAATCCTTTTGTTGATCTCTAATGTTCAAATCTAAGATATTCACTTAACTCTAATCCTTAATAGTTAAAGATTATACGGCATTCGGTAGGTACTCGTCTAGGTGTTTTTAGTAAAATTTAAATATGCATTGTGCTATATTTTATCATTTACTTCATGACCCAATATTCCAATACGTTTATGGTCCCTTAATGTACACCATTGATTATTATTTTATCCTTCAGTAGCAAATGGAAATAAACAATGATGTTATGGTTCTCTGTAATACATAAATTTTCGCTAGGGTTGTGATTTTCTTTTATGAAGAAAAAATAGGATACGAGTGTACCTCTGTTTCGTTCTTCTTCCACTAAAAAATAATTAAAAATCGGTCATGAGTCGTCGCATGTGCCTTCATCCGTACTATAATGTTGCCTCATATTCTTGGTTGAAAAGGTAGAACTGTAAGAAATCTCGATAGCATTTGGGGGAGGATAAATGTAAAATTACATACTTATATTGCGTAAATCAATAGTTATTACATTATCTTATAGGAGATTGAATATTACGATGTATGAATAATTTAGTTTAGCTTTGTGTATCCCTAAATTGACATTTCTAAAATAGCTTTGTTTTTGGAAAAAAAAATTTATGGTTTTTCATAATCCTGGCAAGAGATGGAAGAACAAAACTGGATGAATAGCACATGTAAACGCATTGAGCGTGTATTTATGCATATTTCTCAGAAACTAAGATTCATCCATTTTATGCCGTTCATCAACCCTTTTGAATAAATATTAAGTGGGTAGGCTTCTACGTTTTCAAAATATTCAATCAAATAAAACGGCTATTTCAAGTTTGGTTATTTTTATTTCCAAAAGCAAATTATATCTTTAGCCGAAGTTACAGAAGACACCTTCCGTCTTCAAAGCTGCAATATTATTTCCTTATTTTACATACATAAACAAGTAGGAGTATATTTAATCCCTATTAAAAATAATTACAATTAATTACGAAATAGTGACATTATAAGTGTCGAAGCTAATTCTTTTCGAAATGATGCGAATGAGTCTTGAAAATAGGAAACAACATATGTTTAGAAAATAGGTATATCAAAATAAAATAAAATGAAAGTGGGACGTACATAATCAACTAAGCTAACCTAAACTAATCCTCACTCTATGTAAGTTACAAATAAATGTCATTGTACGTGCGCGTCAAGTGTCAAAATAGTTAGGTATATAACTTTTACATATCTAAATAAAATAAAAAAATCCTTACTCTAACATAGCCAGTAGTACTATTATTATAAACTAATATGTTGTAAACATTGATGAAATTGGACCTGTGAATATTGAAATTATATGTTTTATTGCTATTCTTCTTAATACTTATGGTTTCCGAAATAAATCTTTTAAATAAATTTTCTTCATATCAAGGATCTTCGAGTGAGAAACATTGGAATGATGTTTGTTATCAACAGAGCCTCCTATATAAATGACACACTTGTGGTTTATCCCGCCCTGCCCGCCAATAGTTTTTGTGTGATTTTAAAATGACATAAAATGGGAGTACAGTGGATCCACCTTTCGCGATTGAACGGAATTTAAACATAACTAACGTTATTACTGGACTGAAAGTCTATATTATACGTATATTATATGTATATAATATAGGAGGCCGTGGTTATCGATCGAATGTGTTGATAAACCTGTCCGGGTATTAGCCGATGATACGTCATGCTCATGTTGCTACATCCGTTTTTTCTTTTCTACATATACCACATTTCTAAGTTGTAATTAGTTTTGTTGGTCTTTTAGATTATCAAAAACGTTTAAGGTATTTAAGGTGTTATCGTTATGCCTAATTCCTCTGTTTTAAGTATTCTTTGTAAAATTTCACATAGGCCAGGAAGGTATACTGATTTGTGTTGTCTCACGTTATTATCATCTTTTTTTATTTATTTATTTATTTTAAGTCTGTTAATGGCAAACAATATTTGATTAATGAGTTTTACAGGGAAATTGTGAAATTTAAGTTTTATGTTTTAATAATTTAAAATTCTTAATATGTTTTAATGTGCGAAAGATTTAAAACATTTTGTTTTTGATTTTTGATAATATTGAATTTGAAATTCTATTGGTCCTGGCAGGTTTAGTATATAAGTCTGTGAGTACAGTTTCATCTCTGTTGATCGTCAAAACATCTAAAAAGAAATTGTTTTTGATTTTCCTCTATTTCTATGGTGAAATTCAGTCTATCGTGTATAGAGTTAAATTGGTTAAGCATTATGTCAACGTCATTTTTTTGGTATAATTAAAAAGGAACCGTTTACACAAGTGCCACGAAGATTGGAACAATGTCAATCCAATCTAAAACTTCTGAAAATTTTGTCCATAACCAACTCGGCTTAAAATGGGCTAAGTTGGTCACCCATGGGGACCTCATAAATATGTTTATAGAATTTGTTTTTGTATTTGAAATATGTAGAGTCAAAAACCATGCCCACACCTTCCAAAAAGCTGTCAAAGGGATTTCCGTACATGGTTGTACGTCTGCCCATCTATTTGTAATCTCTGAAACATTTGCTTGGGTAAGATACTGAACAGGGACTGAATATCGAGTGATACAAATGTATAATTGTCAGATGTAGTAACATCCCTGAGCCTACATACAAAATCAAAGGAATTCCTTACATTGAAGGTTCCTTTCAAAAATTTTATTGTATTTCCCAAAAACGTCGACAGTTGCTACATTGGTAAATTTATAGCGCCAACAATGGGTGTTAATGGATTATCAGTTTTATGGATGTAGGTTAGGTATAGGATACGGTGGCTTAAAATAAATTTAAGTTAAAAATACCCCTTACCACCTTGTTGAGTAA
>JARFOC010000034.1:1089444-1105917 GCA_031763485.1 Osmoderma eremita
GGATATCGCTCCGATAAATGCTCGATAGCCGTTCAGAAACCCGTTTTGCTTATTTTCTGTCACTTATCGGTCCGATAGCTTTGTCGACTCGATAACTTTGCTTTCAGAAACCGGGCATAAAATAGTGATATAACCCTGGATTATCCCTAATTTCATACACACTGCAATACCTCCTGTCACCGTACATCCTCACAATATTAAACTTCCTTATCAAACAAATATTCCTGTTACATTTCTTTCTTCTTTTTCCATGCGCATTGACGCCCATCTGAGTGTAATATGTTTATTTTTGTTTCATTATAAGATATGTTTATTCATGGGAGATCTTGTTGTAAACTATTTACGATTAAATATTAATATTAAATCCATAAATCTTAAACATTTGATGAAACTTTGTGAATCATTATAAATAGAGTACAACGGAAATAGCTTTGCCCATGAGAATCGGATGCGCAGTAGACAATACAATAGTGGACGTGGAATATTTTACCTAAACTTCATTCAAGTTACGAATGAAGTGGTGGGCGCTGCGATCTGCGCACATATCACTCGGGTGCAATAAGGGTATATCCGGAATTAGCAGCAAATTTAAACTTATTTCAAAAGCAACAGCTAATTAAAATCTCAGCAACTTGGGTAAATTACCAATGTCTTTGTAATGCCAATATCAATAATCAATCAATAATTTTTGCTTGTTTAAAATATGCAAAAATGTGTTAACACTCGAAATCATATGTACATATTGCATTATGGATTCATTAAAAAAAGTATATGATAATGGTGGATATTATTTAAGATTATTAATATGTAACTTCCATATAAATAAACACATATGCTCCCTACAAATAATTTATTTTCAACTCAAACATCCAAGTTTTAAATAAAACATATGAATACAAATATGTATGTTTAATTTAAGCAATCATTTTTGTGTGTGCGCGTACCACATTAAAATATAACTAATATAATTTTGAAATGGCATAATTACGGGTGAAAAAATTGTTATATTGTTTACATTTATTTATCTTTTATCGTGTAGAAAAGCCCTCATGCAGCATATTTGTAATATTTTTCTTTATTGCAGGCCTCCATCTTGTCGCCCAATTGCCAGGCTCGCTAACAAACCTAATGAAGATTAGTAACTAATAGGATTATATTTTTATAAGAGTGCCTTATGTATGGTCCTGACTAACAATTAAAAATACATCTACATATATCTTTCTCTAAACATATCTGTTAATATAGAGTAGACATTAAGATAACCTAATTAATGCTCACGTATACCTTTTTGACTATAAAAATACAAGAGAAATATTTATTGCATTATAGATTTATAATCATGTTTTATAACCATATATTATGTGTGTAAGATAAGTAAGAATGTATAGATAATCAATTGATTTTTTTATGAATTTTAAAATTAGGTAATGTTGATTAATATGCAGAATGATTTTCTTATTTTGCTTTCGATATTTTCATTGCACTAACCTGCAAAATTGTTTTATCCCTTTTTATTATTTTAATTTATATAATGAGATTATAATACAAGAATCGACTTTCAAATCACAACGTAAAAATGGTTTGTTATTAACATGCAAATTCAAAAATGTATTTGCTATCGCACAAGCACCACACGCGTTTCGTCCTTTTGCGTCTCGTCAGTGGTCGTTTGTGGAAGGCGATGGCTGTTTAAAATACTAACTCATGGTGTAAGTACGGAGAGATCAAAAAGTAGAAACTACTTGACAACACTTTTTTAATCCCTAAAATTCAAATAATATATTTGCTGGGTGAATGTTGACGTAGTTTTTTAGGGGTAGTTGTGTAGTGAACAAAGTGTTCATGATTTTGAATTATTATGTGATTGTCTTGAAACTTGTTTGCTTGATAAACCATTATTATTGACGACTTTAATCTCCCAACCTATACAAATGAATGTGATGTGATGTTAATGACACCTTCGAAAAATTGTAGTGAACTGGATCGCCAAGGTCAAGTTGATGTCATTTACACTGATTTAAGTTCAGCATTTGATACAATCAATCATCGACTACCTACTTACGGTTTTAGTCCGGCACTTCTTCGATTATTGCAATCCTACTTGAGCTTTCGGTACAACTATGTTCAGTATAATGGTTATAAATCGTACATCTTCTCAGCTTTATCCGGGGTTCCGCAAGGTTCAAATTTGGGTCATTTGTTGTTCATATAATGATTTACTTTCTTCTTTAACATGCCCTGTACTTGCTTATGCGAATGACAGAAATATATAACCCCATTAAATCCCGGCATGATGTGCATTTACAAGTGAATCTAAATCGTATTAATGAGCGGTGTTCGGCCAATAAATTGAAATTAAATATCAATGATTTCATGTATCCTACACTAGAAAAACTTATTACATTAATTCTTACATGCTTGATAATGAAGGTTTGAAAAAGGTGGAGAGGATTAAAGACCTTGGTGTCTATTTTGACAGTCGTATGAACTTTTCGTACCATATAAACCATCTTTGCACTACTGCTGCTGAAACATTAGGTTTTGTTATGCGATCTTGTAAATATTTTCAAAACTTCTCTCTTTTGAAATTGCTTTATAGAACCTTTGTGGTTAGTAAGCTTGAATATGCATCGCAAGTTTGATATCTGCAGTACATCTACATTAACTATCAGTAGAAAAACTACAACGTAAATTTTTAAAGTTTCTGACATTCAAGACAACAGGGGTATATCCACAACGTGGAATTGACTACGGTAGGTTGTTGTAGTTCCATAACTTCTCTTCATTAATTCATCGGCGCTAGATTTATATGGAAACGGATTAATGGCAGGATCGATGGCCTTTACCTCCTGTCATGCATACATTTCGTTGTCCCTAGACCTTCATCGCGTTTCTGTGCAACTGTTTCGCTATCTTTCTGCAGGACAAACTTATTACATGGATCTCCACTGTGAACGATGTGCCGAGCCGTTAACATTCATTTTAGTGATATTTGTAATATGCGCTAAATAAATTAATTAGTACATTCTTTATTGTATTACGGGTGTTACACTTTCTGTGCTCTATAGATGTTCTCTATGTATATTTTATATTGTATTTTGTCCTACTATTGGATGGCTCAGTTGGACAATAAATATTATTATACAATACCTAAAGTGTGAATGTGCTGCAATATCTAATTCCTTGCAGCCAATATAATATTATTTGCGTTATTATAGGAATTTTTCAAAAATGTCCAGCCAACTATACTCTACGTTTTTATGTCTCCGTATCTTAGGTATGTTGCGCAGTGTTTTTTTTACACAGCATGATTACTTTTAAAAAAGCAGCGGCGACTGGTGATGACGTTTTGGGTGGGCAGTAGCTACGACAGTAGCGCTTCGTGTGACTGTGTATAGCTTCCGTGCTGTTGGACAGCGCGACGCTGCACGAGTCAGTGCTATCTTAGCTACTGCCCACCCAAAACAGCACTGGCTGCAGCTATAAAAAAAGTCAAAAAAATATTGTTTAATCTGCATATTACTTATGAAATATTTATATTTACTTACACTCACAACTGTTCGTATTTGTAACCATTATTTTGTGTTAGTGTTTTCAAGGATATTTTTCAATATATCCGATTACAAATCATCATACTTCGCGCTTGAGTATCATTGTTTCTGTAAATAATTAATTTAATCTCCATTTCGGGAAAATGTATTTTATCAGTTCTGTGTATTCACATTAAACTAACCGGGAAAACTAAAGATCGCAAGGACTGTGGGGTAGTATAATAAACACACTGTATGGGATCACTCCTCCCGCTCAAAAGATTGATTAATTATAAAAAGAAAACATTGCACATTTGTTTAGTAATTCTATTCCAAGGCAAATATTTATCTATTTAAGAATCTATACCTCGTACCCTAATGACTGAATTTATGAAGTTAAAGACTTAGGATGAATGTTTTTTTTAATATTAAATATTTACTTTACAATGATTATATATCTCACAACAACACAATCATTAAAATAAAATCCTTTCCTATCTCTTTCATATTGGCATCTGTGTTATTAAGTGTCCTTATATATATAAATGAATGTTTGTGGTTATGATTTATTTATATATACATCTATAATATATTATGTTTTCTTATTTTTGTCGATAAATTAACTATTGATCAACTATTTATGATTCATAATTTTCTGTTTCTTCTATAATACAAAATACTAAACACATTAGGAGGTAAGGTATTTTAGAGCAGTAGTTCTGGAGTTTCAGATTAAGAATTTTATCGCAATAACATTATTGGAGCTCTTTCATTTTATACGCCATCATGTCTAAAAGGCAAATTTTCCTACAAGCCGCTTCTATTGTTTTTAGGGTAGATACATGGGTGTTACAACAACACCTAGACCTAAAATTTAATTTGCATATTGTCTTCAGCATGGGATGATAAAACAAACAGTAGTCTACTTTTTTTAGCATCGCCTCGGTTTACTTTTGAAAACTTTTTCAATGAGTTTAAACATATGAAGAAGCATTTACATTATTGGTTATAAAATTTAAACACTATAAAATAGTAAATGAAACAAAAATAATGCCTTGAACTAGATACGCAAGGCCGGTGAGACTGAAAGTGTATATTTAAGAGGCCGTGATATAAGCATAAGCCAATACCTTACAGAAATACTAGATAATAAAATTAACAATTTCTAGATTGCAAATATATGAACAGCACCTGCAATCTGTAAGTGCCCCCAAAAACAATTCTTAGAAGCCTTAAAAATCTCATCTTTTCCAAAATAAGTTTGCAAATTAAAGCATTTGTTATAATTTTAACGAAACGTTCACAGGTGTTAGTGAGTGATCATGGTTCGCCAAATCAACGTAAAAATTTGCGAGCATCCCTTTTTCATTGCAAGAATGAATTTTAGCGACTGTTTATGACTTGACGTTTACATATCAAGATAACTCAAAATTCTAGTGTAGAGCTATCCTAATGGCTTGCAGGTGCAGTTGTAGGTGCAAATGCAAATGCTATAAAAGAACGTAAGTGCTTAACATCTATTAACTTCAGGTATATCAAAACTATAAATTTTATTGTGAAGCTTTACGAGTTTGGTTTAAGCTATGCTTAATATATTTTATTAATGTTGTTAGAAAACATAAGTGCATTATCTTAAGAAAACTACAATTTTGTTTAAATTTTGTTAAACTTCTTCTGTAATTACCGTACTTTGGATTCTATACTACAAATACAAATAACATGCTGCTTTCTTCAATTCCCAGTTACCATAGTGTTCAATAAACAGCGGTATATTAATTATTTTTGACGTTTACCAATAAAGCAAACAGATCGATATTCTACATATGCTTATTTTTGTATAAAGTAACATAAATTCATTAAGACTAAATAATGTCGACCTCCAGTGAAACATCCACAATAGCTGCTAACTTATCTAATAATCACAATATCTCAAAAACCTATACCCATGGTTATGACGGTGATGGCAATGACCAAAATGGTATCGGCGAACTGAAGGATAACTTAAGAAAAATTTCAAGTTATAGTGACGATGAAGAAAGCTACGAATCAGATACAAATAATGAGACAACTAACGAAAAGAACACAGAAATACAATTGATAATGGATTCATTCGCCAAAAACAAGAATGTGACATACTACAACAAAACGTTTTCCACGAATAAAATAAGAGAAATCGAGAGAAGTAATACTATACTAATGAACAAAATTTGTTCCAATAATGTCAGAAGAAATCAGTACCCAGTAGTGAACACGCCACAAATTAGAGTGACGAGCAATTCTATAAATAAAAGGAGGAGACAACAGGAAATTGATCATAATAACCTGGTTAGTAGAAATCACAATTACTTAATAATCTAATTAAAAACAAAATATATTCTAGCTTTTACTAAAACGAATCCAGTCCATAAAACCCTTTGGTTTAAGTCGCAGAAAACCTTAAAGATTCATGTGTTATGGGCATAACTATAGGATGAGACCATTGGTAAACAATCTACATAAAAAAATATATTTTTATATATCATATATTAGATGTTTTATTTAGTGGTACAATTTGCTTTTCTCAACATTAGTCCAAATAAATTGATTTAGTTTCTCCATACAAACTTTCAGTGGAATGGAATGACTAAGAATAAATATATCTTTGAGTATTTGATTCATACACCTAGACTTCTATACACAGAAAAGAAATTGATTCAGTCAAAAAAATGGTCGACATTTGGGCGATTGGTACGATTCGCATTTTACATTTCTATGGATTTGGAATGAGATCAGCGATGGGAATGAGTAGCATTCGGAAGGCCACTAACAACGCCTGGCAGGCAGAAGCTCGAGTCCGTCTTTAATGCTTATACCCTTGTATATACAAGGCTTATACCCATTAAAAACTACGGGCCTGTTATGAAACTTATCGATTAATTATTTTTTCATGTTTCTTTTGTTAAAAGTGCTTAATTTTGATGAATGTCTTAATCATGAAATAACAAACTTCAAAGAAAACGTATGGTTTTCAAAATAGCTCTTGAATATTTTGGACTCTTCCAAATGTGACAGTTATTATAATTTGATGATATTTTATTGACAGTTATAAAAATACATGTTACCAACTAAGTTGTAATATTCGTGGCTATAAATATGAATTCGATTGATCACCCGGTATATGATCTAGGTTAATATTACAGCATTAGTGCAAGCTCACTTGCATTATTATATAAAGTAGTGCAATTTAGTTTTTCAAAAGTGGTCACTTGAAACTTCAAATGTCAAGTAATGCGAAGACAAATTGTCAAGTGTAAAACGTAGTGGATTAAACATAAATCAGTTACATCGATGTAATTTCTCTAATAAACATCTCGATTTACCTGTACTGCGCGCCCAGCGTATGTTACCTATGGTGTGGGGTTAGGTAATACAGTTGACAGTCCTGTTTAATAAACACGGATGCCACTCATAGTATATAAATCCACTAGATGAAAAACCGTTGTTAAACAAAGATGCCACCATAGACAAAGACACATAAATTCAATAACGTGTCTTTGTTTCGTGAGGATGGTTCATTTCAGAAGGGCTAAAAAATCTCATTCATATCGCTTAATCATTATAAAAATTTAACAGGAAATTGACAAATTCATTTTAAATTGCCAAATACTGTCAGGGTATTACCAACCACAACGAAAATTCCCAAGTTTTGAAATTATTATATAAAAAGGGCATAAAGGAGACAAATTATAATAAAATAGCATAAAGAACTCGTGTCGTAAGGTATTTATGATCTCGCCTATTAGTACCCTCCCAGCTTCGCTCGTCGAGTGCTAGCCGTACGATAAGACCTGTCTAATGACACTCGTTCTTTAATATACCATGTTTTAATTTGGTACACGCTATTAACATATCGAAAACGATGCGTTAGCCTATTATAGCACGGACAAGTGCTTTAATATATATAGTGCAATTTAATTGTTCAAGAGTGGCCAATTGATATTTCAAACGCCAATGTGAAGTCAAACTGTCAAATGCAAATCGTAAATTGTGGATTAAACATCAAATTACCAACAACCACGAAACTTCCAAATTTGGAATTAAATATCTCAGAAAAAGAGCATAAAAGAGATAAAACAACTCATGTTATAACACACGTATCGCACTCGCCCATTGCTATAGGTTCATGCGATAAGACTATGACACTCGTTCTTTAATATCAGTTTAATATACTATTTTATTATTAATTGTTGCTACTATTGTTGACACATATATGAAACGCAAATTCAAGGTGTATTTCTGATAATCTCATACCATACCTGTTTAATAAATATTTTTGAGCAGCATCGTTAAGTTCGTATACCATTATACCAATAGCCAACAGTGGCCAACAGCGAAGAAGAAATATGTTGATGACGATATATGGCAACCTTGAAAATTAACTAGTTTATTGCAAATTTGGCTGTGAAATGTCAATCTAAAATATAAAAAATATTATGTTTATAAAGGTGATACGTAAGTGTGTCCTATTCTATCATTTTTACTGTCTTCTAGCGTAAATTAAGTTTCGGGATAAAAAGGGTTAAGAATGAATTTTCACAATATTGCTTTTTGGTTAGTTTTGATATTGTATTGGTGTGATGGAATGTGCAATGAAGCCCAACAATTTAATGATGATGGTAACAAATACGCTTCGAGCAACAGAGAGGGTTTAAGGAGTACTTACAGTGTTTTAAGTGAAACTATATCTCAAGCTGTCAATGAAAGTAGGTTTTTAAAAATTGTTGTTATTACGATTAACTAAATCATTTGCAGATGCTCACGAGACATGTGAAACTGGCGACCATTTATGTTTATCTATGATGCCAAATGATAAACACATAGACCAACATGGGCTAGAAGCTATAAAAGAATTGCATAAGCAATTAGACGATGATGCTAATGGCAATGTTGATTTATCAGAGACTGGTGATGTAGGTGCATGTTAGGCTGTTTTCTCATCTTTTCTATGTGAGAAGTTTTAGTTCTTACGGGAGGACTTGAAAATTGATTCTGGTTATGAGAAAAGACAAAGAGCATTTCATCAAAATGATGATATGCATATATCAGTTAAGGAGTTATGGGAAACTTGGCTTCGTTCAGAAGTCCACAATTGGACAGTCGAGCAGACAGTGGAGTGGTTGACTGGTAATGTGGGATTATCACAGTACGCACAAAATTTTATTCAGCACAAGGTGACAGGTGCATCACTACCAAGGTAAGCCATTGAATTTATGTATAGTAAAAGTAGGATGATTTATATTTAAACTGTGGTACATGAAGCATAGATGCTTGATTCTCGAAAAAGTTAGTGGTTCTAATACATTCTGAAATGTACTAAAATATGTCTTAATGTGCAAAATTACTGACTAATTAATATAGTACATAGATTTATACTACTTGGTACATTAATTTAATACAATCTTGTTACTTATTCACGCATAATCTTTTTATCAAGACAATTTACACGTTTTTTTGAATGAATGTTGACACTGTCATTAATAAGTGTGAAGCAGTAAAGTATAAAATAATTGAACAAATACAAATTTCACTAAAATTTTTAATTGGTTAAGACCTTACATTAGATAGTATTGCACATTGTTAAATAATCATTCCTATTTAAGTGTTAGCATAATTTGGCCAGTATGTATGTTTTACATATGCTTGTGAAATGATTACGATTGATGTGATAAACAGACTTTCTCAGTAAATTTTTGTAGAAGTTCTCTCATTTACTAAGAGACTAACTAAAATTTAAAGAAACCCTGTTGTATACCAAAAATATATTCGTCGTTATTAAAGCCTTTTCATTTCTTATACACATATTCAGTATGTTTCTAAACTTTCCGATGTATACTTTTCGATATCTGAAATGTTTTTATTTATAACGAATACATATGGAAATTGCATGGTATTGAAGCAAATTTTGATATAAAGGTCCGTATATGGAGTTCGATTGTATACGTCATATTTATGAAGGAGACTGTATTTATTTGTTATTAGTTTTGATTTTATTACATTTCTTGTATTGTGTTTGTTCTTCAGCTTAGAAGAATCTCCAAAACTTTCCTTACTTGTAATTATATTTACAAGATAGCTTTATTATCCATTGTTGAACAAGTAGAGTAGCACAATATATGATAAATGTGAATAGCTCAAAGCAAGCGAATTTTGAGCATATGTGGACGCTATAATATGTACTATCAGCTCCAACCATAATGTCGTGTGTCTGACAGGAATGTAATCGACCGCTTCACGTTCTATAAGTAATGTCATAGCTGAACGTGAAGCGGTCGGTTACACTCCTGGCAGACGCACGACATTATGGTTGCACATGATTGTACAGCACGCTAAATATCTTGTCTAGCGAGCCACGATTGCCGACCTAAATTTAGTTGAAATCGTGCGCGTACCTTAACGCGCACGGTGAAAACTGGTTTCCTGCTCACTTTCAAGCTTGCTATCAGCGCAGATTTGAACTGATAGTAAGAGTTGTACTGGAACAATGCGCACAGTGAACGCTGTACGCATTCAGCATGTACAGCTCATTGCCTAAGAGATTGGCACATTGGCAAATGGGCAATAGATTACTTTCCGGTTAAGAATCACCGGTGGCAAACAATAGACACGCTAACGACATTGCGTATTTTTACATCTCAATCTCGCCTATGTTTTAATGATATGTCCCAATCTCTGAGGCACACGATCAATAATATTATTATCATTAGAGTTGATCAACTTTAGAAATAATTTCCAAATATTATTCTGGTACATTAGTCATTAAGTTGGAAACTAAATTATATCCATCCGTCCGATACAATCAGAGGAATGTTCCAATCGTGTATGCCTGATGCCAATTTTGTATGCCTGATGGATTTTTCTGAAATAAACAATTTATCTTGTATAAGTGTCGTTTTCTGGACGGCTTTAACTAGTCCTGTAAAAATTCTAGCTGTCGTTTCAATTTAACAGACCTTTGTATAAAACTTAATTTTTCAAATCATTATGTTCCCTTTCAAATTATGTAGATAAACATTAGAAGGATACAATTTCTATGAGCACTACTGTAGGTAACATTCAATATGACTACGTATTTTACTTATCTCTGATATACTATGACGATAAGACTTGGCGTTTATTTATTTATTATTTTATCAACATTCAAATTCATTTGTTTTTTGGTTATTTTCATTATATTAATTTTACTACGTGCTACTTTATGTCAACCGATTATAAATAATAAAACGATTAAGGATATCCTTGAAAAGCAGGCAGCTACCTTAATTATTAATAGTTCTGTGCATTGTAACATACGAATACCCATGCAAATATTTAGGAAGTTCGTAGTCCATGAACTTTCGTCACATCAGATAATAACCAAATTGCATTAGCGAATTATCAGAGCATTCAATATTTCCGATAATTCTCTAATATTAATCGTCTGTCTTCTATGTATAAATGCAACAATATTACAAATCGGATGAGTATAAATATGTAGCATTTTATTCTCTGATATGTACTTATTTGGAACTATTGTGGTTTAGTTCACACAGTTTGCCGGCAGTACGGATAATTATGTACCTATTTACTAATTTGGATACGCTAGCCAGTCAATGTCAAGTGGTATTTTGCTCAATAAAATATCATTAAAATTTTTACGTTGTAATAACCGGAATGCAAAGTAATTAGTGTATCTATTAATTTCTCTCTGCTCCCTTATCAAAAAGAAACATGAACAGTGTTAAATCTTACGATGCTGTGCATATAAGAGGACTATTATTACTACTTTTATGGTACGTAGAAATAGGATCATTGTTTTCTTTTAAATACCGGTTTATTTATATGACGTGCATGCATATTTACCGCCATTCATGAGTTTGGAATCACTAGAAGGCATTCTTATATCTTCAAATTAATCGGCGAAAACTTTTCACTGATGCCGGATAATGAACTAAAGCGCATCTGCAGCTTGTTTAAGAGGTACTTTTATATAAAAAAGAGACACCAGTAGTGCACTAATAAATATTGTTTAATCATTGCCATTATCTCCTGTTAATCCAATGAATTTGTGATTGGAAAAAAAAATGGCGTAAAAGGTATCAGCGCTGCAAGAAAACATCTACATTATAACGTGCCTTCCTTGAGTACAGTGGCGACCTTACCATTCTTTCTTAAGTTGAGCGTATGGCGTTGGATAATAAAATTAGGGTGGACACGGTACATATACGGAATATTTATTACAATTTGAAAAAGGGAATACGTATATTATGAAGAACAGAAGTGTACAATATATCCAAACTTAAATGAATACACCCATACACAGTGATGTTCATTGTTCTACTGAAATATATGTATAGCTCTGGCAATTGTACAATTTCATGACATGGTTGCCACACATTACAAAGCATATCATATGGTTTGGCAGATATATAGATAGGTTATGGTTAAAAAATATGAAAACTATCAACACTAAATAAAACGTCAAAATGACAAATATCAAGTAAGTGCGTTGACAACTTACCTTATCTATGCAACTGGCAACGCTCTAATTGAAGAAATCCTACGCGGACGAAATGTCACTAGATTTGACATTACTATGCACTAAATGTGAAGTTGTGCTTGGATCGTTGTCAAAAGCCGGCTGTTTCGTTGCTAGAGCTATATGTACCTACATATAATGCATGTAAAGGAATATACACTACTACACAGCCTAGTGCGGATAGAGCAGAAGCTGGAGCGAATGCAGTTAGAGCTAGGAGCGATGATTTGTCTACTCACTGTAGCCGATGTGAATGTACGTCAATTACCATTCACATAATCAAATAGATGCATTCTATATGTTATTTTACTTCTTTTTCACTAATTGGCGTAGAAATTATTAAAGCGCAATAAAATATGATTGTAAAAAAAATTGTATGTGCACTCGTGATATTTACTGTATACTCCCGGATTACGTAATTGTACAAATTGTATGTATTATACTTACGATTTCACGGTAACTAGTGCCTGACTTACTTTGTTGGGGGAGGACGATTTTTCAAGCGGTCGATCGACGCATCGAAAAATCGTTCATCCAACCCTATCTTACGGTGGCCGGTCGAATGGGCGAGAAGAATTCTAGGTGTGCGGTCGCCCACCCGATAAGGCCGATGCTGCTTGAATATTAAATCTGGTTACCGCAAATCGCCTTCTTGTCAATACTCATGCAAAACCCCTTTAATTTTCTTTTTCTGGGAGTTATTTTACTTTGCTTAGCTGACTAGATCTTTAAATTGAATGTTGAACATATGGTAGTATTTATTATTGGTATAAAATATATTTTTAAATACTGATGTTGGGTCAATTTAATCTTTCAGGTTAGCTGTAAATAATATGAACTATCTCAGTATGCTCGGCATCAAAGATCCCATTCACAAACAAAAAATTTCGTTAAAGGCCATGGATGTTGTATTATTTGGACCGCCCAAAGGTTTCTATATATATATATATATAATTTAGCAAAGAAAAAAAAAAGAAAAGCCTTAAATTTTCTTTTGTTTTAGATGGCCATCACAGTTGGAAAGATTTAGTTTTGGTAATCCTAGTAATAGGAGGGAGCGTTGGATTTTGGTACGGCTATCAGCAAAATAAAAGATTCAAACTGCACGTAAACAGAATGTGTAAAGACATGGAAGGACTTCAAAATGCTGAGTTTACATTAGAAAAATTACAGAAAGAATTGGAGGAAGCTAGACAAGCTGAGAAAACAGTGGCGTCGGAAAAGGAAAACTTAGAAAAAAGACTACAGGAAACTGAAGCTGATTCGACCATTTTACAACATTCATTGTCAGATAGTGAAGTATCTCAGCTTAAAGCTGAAATTGAGGTAAGCAATGTGTCAGTGACTATGCGCAGTAAACCACTCACTTGACTAAGAGGTTTAAGCAAATGAGTTATAAATTAGATAAATACATTATCTTTGCCTAAAAAATATCATATATTTTTCTAATCTATTTCCAAGAAAATTAAAACAATTTTAGATGTTGCGAAGCGAATTACAAATTGCAGAAGGAAAGCTGCATGATCGTTGTTGGACTCCGCCGCTAGGTTTGCAACAATGGTTACAGTTAACACATGAAATAGAAAATAAAGCTTATGTTAAGAAGAAGTTAGCAGCCGAAAAACAATTACAGCAAGCCCGGGAGGCTGTAAGTGGTGCATATCTTTACCACCGCATAGATAAAATGATTCTTTTTAATAATTTAGTGCGAAAAATTACGAAAGAAAAGGTCTAGCTTAGTAGGTGCGTTTGTTTCTACACATGGAAAATCTATAGATGAAGTGGACAGAACAATAGTTGAGGCGCGCACATCACTTAACGAGGTAACACACGAATTACAAGAGCGAGTACATAGATGGAAACAAATTGAATATTTATGCGGTTTCAACATAATACAAAACGTTGGTTTACAATCGCTAGAGAATAGCCTATATAGAGGTGTGAATGGCCGACCGTTCGGTTTTATGAAAGGTACGTTAATCCTTTTTATATTATCACCTTTCTTAATATCTTAAATTCGCTTTAAATGTCGTAGCACCATTATAAAATTGTGTTTTAAAATAAATTTTTTTATCTTCTATGCATTTTGCAATCTATCTAAGATTCAGCAAATTATGTTGCTATGAGCGGTTCTCACGAGGGGGATTTTGTCCACTAACTCGTCCCTGTATATCTTAGCTTATGCGCACTAAGTTACATTAGGTTAGATTTCATTTACATTTAGCGAAATCTATGTGTTAGGTCTAAAGGTTTGAATCGTTTGAGTCTGCGCACTTCATGTGTATTGTCTAAAATTAATTTATTCCCCTTTTTTAAACAATCAATGCTGTGATAATTACAGGGATTCAAGAAACATTATTAATTAAAAGTGTTAACAACCTGCACGTGCTATGTAATGTTTTCGTTATAAGTACACAAAGTCTGAATTAATCTGAATCGTAATAATTATGTTGTTTATTTTCCACCCATCATTTTGAACACCTTTGTGCATACAAATACAGCCATACTACCTTAGATCATATATATTACATGGATACCGCTATGTTTCCAACATATCACAGATATAAAAAAGAATCAGCATTTCTGTCTAACAACGGTTATTCGTATTTTCTTATTCGCACCTGACCACGCGTGGACCACGGCGTGAGAAGCGCGCGAAATTTGAATTAAATTTGACATACATCACAGATAATACCAGCTCTGACGCATAACCTAATTTTTAAATGTCAACATAAAATAGCTCGCTCATACAGATTGATAGACAACAGTAATTGACATACACCACGCATTGACAGAACTCTAACCTAAGTCTAACGGTGCTCTGTCTAATGTCTGTTTAATAAAATTGTGAAATCGCACGTCCCATAATAAATCGCACGGAATCCGCATGCATTTCCGGTTCCACGAGAGGTCAGATAGGGATAGCTACATATAATGTTCATAAGCATGAAAGTAATAGCTCGAAAATCGTAGAAGTACATGTTGGAAAGAGTAACGTATATAGACTGATATGGTGATAGCGGTATCCATGTAATATATATGATCTTTTTGTGTAGAGGAAAAGTACCCGTTCACTAAGAATGATAAAATTAATCAATGGTTGATTTTTAGCTTTTCCCCTATATCGCATGTTTCGTTTCAGCTTTTATAAAGATTAAGCTTTTTCTCGTAGTGTGAGTGAACCAATAGGGTTACATCTCAGTGTGCGGTGAACCAACATGGTTAAGAATTAAAAAAAAAGAAACATGCGCTATAGGAGAAAACTAAAAATCGACAATTGATAATTGACATGAAAAAAAATTATATATTTTTTTGCCTGCATTAGCTCGCCTGCGTCCATCTTACATGCAACAATCATTTATTGCATTCTACGTTTCTAATTATGATATGTCTATGAATTTAGCGATAATTCTTGGCAAATTAGTCACTCTAACATCGTGTACTCTCTTTGTATAATTTTAGGACGAATTAGCAGCCAAGATGATCTTGATGACGACACTAGTTCTATATATGCACCAAGTGCAGGTAAGAACACTTTTGACGACGATTCACAATGTTCTGACTGAGGAGTACTCAGTGTAGCGTTCTTCTGTTGCAACACAGGCATATTTAAACCAAATTTTTATAAACATTACCCTGTGTATTTTATTGATTTTAATATGCTGTAACGTACTTACAATGTGATATGAAATAAAATAGATGCAATAAATCAGTTAAATTGTATGTACTTATCATATTTCATTGAAAAAAAAATATTTTGACAACAACTACTAAGGTTTAAAATCAACCACAGTTTTCATGTAATATGAATTGCTTTAAATATGCAAGTGCTTAGTAGATTGCTTTATATGTTGTTTTGTATTTTATATATATTATATGAATTTCATTTGTATATCTTTTAGTATGGTGCACCTAAATCATTTTTGTAGCACTACTTCTACTAGTATTTGACACTATTGCTACGCTTTAATGATAGAAAATATTTTTGCTATAAACTGCTATAAAATACGTATATAGAGCATTTACATAATCGTTCATAACAATTTGGAGTGGATTATTCGCATATGATACTTATATGAACTAGGCGGCGGATTTTTCTTAATTTATTGTTCTACAACTAAAAAGTTATGAACCTTCTAACTTGTCAATCTATGTATGCTAATATTAAATACTTATATTATGTCTCCCAAATAACATAGGATGAGGGAATAGTATATCTCCTTTAAACTACAAACAAGTCTAACTAAATATTCGTTCACTACCACTTGACGAAATCTATACCGTCTTAGAAAAAGACATGTCACAGAAACTGTAAACGATAATTTCAAGTGGGCGATCGGTATATCATATCCATTCTCCCGTGTATTTGCTTATTTTAGTATTAGGAGT